>ML415676.1:0-39067 GCA_005239525.1 Nicotiana knightiana | reverse complement strand
CATCTCTCAACCTCTCTACGCACTGCCGAAGGATCGATCGGCCCGTCCCAAAAGTGCGGCTCTCAATCTTTCTATGCACTGCCGAAGGATCGATCGGCCCATCCCAAAAGTGCATCTCTCAATCTCTCTACGCACTGCTGAAGGATCGATCGGCCCATGACATAAGTGCAGCTCTCAATCTCTCTATGCACTGCCGAAGGATCGATCAGCCCGTCCCAAAAGTACATCTCTCAATCTCTCTACGCACTGCCGAAGGATCGATCGGCCCGTCCCAAAATTATGGCTCGAAATATAATAATCATCTCTGTGCACTACCGAAGGATCGATCAGCCCGTCCCAGAAGTGCACCTCTCAATATAATACGGATAGCCTGCTCGCGAATCATACATGCGATTCATGTGCTCATAAGTATACATACACAAATACAGGGTCTTCCTTCTCGCGAATAACTCAAGCGACTCAGGCACCCAAAGTTGCACATATCCAAAAAATAAATTCGTATTTTATCCAGAAAACTATTTTTCTCAGGAAAATGATAAAGTCTTTATTAAGAGAAACATGAAATATAGGTTTTGAATCTTTGTTTTTGAAACTCATTTGTCCAGTTTAGTAATACTCCATGATACATCCCAGTCCGGGTACACATATATTCACAGCAGAAATAATTCTCCTTTTAGAGGGTTAACAATATGAACTCTAATTTTCTTTTAAACTTTCAATCACGTTTTCGGTCATGTTAGCAGTTTAATATTTCAGGCAGGGTTACAGGTACACACATAAAGCATTCTAGTGGGTCCTAGGCTACCCGGACACGGCATAATAGTAGCTACGCATGGACTCCCATCACCTCGTGCGTACGTAGCCCTCGAAGATAATAACATGTATTTAATTCACCTAGGGGGACGATTCCCCCTCACGAAGTTAGAAAGGAGACTTACCTCGTGTCGAACCTACTTTTCGGGTCAAGAATGCACCCGAAACTCCAAACTCGTCTCCCAGGGACTCGAACTAGCTACAAGTTACTTAATTATGTTAATAAATGCTAAATGAATCAATTCTAATGCATGGAAGTGAGTTTTTCTAAAGTCTTCCCTCAAAAGTCAAAAATCGAACCCGGGCCCGCTCGCTCCAAACCCAAAATTCGGACCAAAACCCGATTACCCATTCGCCCCCGAGCCCGAATATATAAATGGTTTTGGAATCCGACCTCAATTTGGGGTCTAAATCCCCAAATTTTCAATATTCTTAGGTTTTACCCAAAATTCCCAATTCCACCATGAAAGCCCTAGATTTTAGGATGAAATCTTGTGAAAAGAAGTTAAGGAGTGAAGAAAATGAGTTAGAAATCACTTACCAACGTTTTGGAGAAGAAAAAGTGTTTGGAAAATCGCCTCTTATGTTTTTGGGGTCTTAAAAAATGAAAAATAACTGAAAATACCACTTATTTATACTCCTCTCAAGCCCCCCACTGCGGTCAGTGAAAAAGGGACCGCACCCGCGCTAGCAAAGTCAAGAAAAATGTAAGAAAACTAAGAAAAATGACTGCAGTGACCTGCTTTAGTATTTTGGCCATAACTTTCTCTAAACATGTCCAAATTATGATTTCTTTATCTTTCTGGAAACTAGACACAAAGGGATACAACTTTCATTTTTTAATCATCTCAAAATTCCTTATAGATCAAAAGATATAGGCCTCCGAAGTCGAACCAGTGGACCAGCTCTTCCACCGCGGACCACGAAAACACGACCGCGGCCGCGAAGCCCCCCACCGCGGCCAGCACAAAAAGGACCGCGGACCGCGGTGGTGGGTTCAGAGATTTGACTTCTCTGACCTGCAACAACTATATATTTAGCCTAAGGACATCCCGGGACCTACCCGGAACTCATCCGAGCCCTCGAAACTTCAAACGAACGTACCAACAAGTCCCAAATCATCCCACGGACTTGTTCGAGCCTTTGGAACACCCAAAACAACGCTAAAACTCAGAATCACACCTCAAAATCCCTAAAATCAAACTTAAGAACTTTAAGTTCTTGAATTCGATAACAATGCGTCGAACCGACCTATGCTACTCGTAATGACATCAAATTTTGCGAGCAAGTCATATTCGACATTACGGGCCTGGTCCTACTTCCGGAATCGCATTCCGACCCCAATATCAACATTTTCACTTCCAGTCGGATTCTTCAAAAAAAAGCCTTCAAAATTCTAACTTTAGCCAAATAACTTTAAAATAACCTACGGACATCTGAATTCACTTCCGATCGCGCTCCCAACTCCAGAATCACCGTACGAACCTATTCCCGGACTCGGAATCCCAAACGGACATCTATAACACTAAAAGTCCTTCCAACCCAAACTTATGAAATTTCTTCTAAAATGCTAACTCCACAAATACACGCCAAAACTCTCCCCGGTCATCCAAAACCCGATCCGGACATACGCCCAAGTCCGAAATCATCATACGAACCTGCTGGAACCTTCAGATCCTGGTTCTGAGATTGTTTGCTCAATATTCCAATCTTAATCAATTTCTTCAACTTAAGGCTTCTGAAATGAGAATTTTCCTTCCAATTTGACCCCGAACTTCCTGAATTTCAACTCTGACCATACGCGCAACTCATAATACCTGAAATGAAGATGTTCATGACTTCCAACCGCTGAACAACGCGCTAGAGCTCAAAATGACCGGTCGGGTCATTACAGCTAATATCGACGTTACATTCGCTGCTCCAGCCTCAGTCTCACTGCCATATGCCAGGCCATTTCCAAATGTCTGAAGTATTGAAATTTTTTCTAATGAAAATTTCAAGAATTGTCAAGAACGTATTTTCTCACTGCTTGATGTCCATGGTATTGCACATACACTGATGTATCCATAACCTAGTGCAAACGCTAATAATAAAATAGTGGAATCATGGAAACATGCCAACAAGGTATGCTGTCATACTATATCGCAAGCTATTTGTAATGAATTGTTTGATGTGTATTGCAGTTATAAGGAAGCAAAAACTATCTGGGAAGCCTTAATGTCACGACCCGAAAACCAACCCGGTCGTGATGGCGCCTATCGTGATACTAGGCTAGCCAATTCACTATGCATAACATAAGAAACCTTTTGTTTGATTCAACATTTACCAGTATTTCATAAATCTTCCATTTTAGCATTTCAAAACAAATAAAGTTAGGTAAAACATTTAAATACCGCCCCAAAATCTGGAGTCATCAGTCATGAGCAATTAAAAGGAAATACAAAATTCGGTACTGTTTCCTTAATACAACAAGTATGAGAATAAAGAAAAAAATGACTAAATAGGAAGGAGAAAGGCAAGGATGCGGAAGCCGTGCAGCTACCTTGCAATCTCCGAAGTGCTCCAAAGAGAGTAAGCCAGCTCTCACTCAATCCTAGCACCTGAATCTACACACAAGATGCAGGGAGTAACGTGAGTACACCAACTCAGTAAGTAACAAACCCAAACTGTGGGATAAGAGGTAGTGACGGACCAAACCTCCATGTTCACAATAGAATCCTTTAAGGAACAATGTAGGCATGTTTGTAGTATAATAAAAGCAGTTCAAGTAATATGATAAATGCAACTACGAAGGTTCACGATATTTATAACACAATTTCTAGTACATGCCAATGCGTCAACAGTAGGAAATGCACAATGTGCTCCCACTCTCCAATACTCGTCCACTCAGTACTGTATATGGCTCACATGGCCTAGAGAAGATCCATCCCAGAATACATACACACGTCACTGACCTCAGTCGCTCAGTACCGATGGAAATAGGCCAATCCAGCCTCATGGAGAAGATCCATCCCGACATATAACCACTTCGGACAAGATCCATGTCCCGGGAAGATCAATCCCTTAAATATCACTTCGGACAAGGTCCATGTCCAGGGAAGATCCATCCCTCAAATATCATTGCGCTCACTAGGGGTATGTTACAGACTTCGGAGGGGCTCTTATAGCCCAAGCGCTATCATAATCCAGATCCAGGCATAATCAATATAACATGATGCGGCGTGCAGCCCGATCCCACAACTGTCACTCAATATCAGGCTCACGGTCTCACTCAGTCATCGCTCTCCAGTCTCGCTCACATGGGCTCAAAATGTATGAACTAGCCCGAATCAATGATATAATGTGTAAAATAACAATTTCCAAGACTGATACATGATATGATATGCAATGAAAAGACTGAGTATATAATGTCAATGAAACACATGTGATGACAATAATAAATGACCACTCGGGTCTCAACAATGTCGGCGTGAAGCCTTAACATAATGTCTAGCATAATTCCTAACATGGTTTGCATTAGGACGACCACTCGGGTCTCAATAGGATCAGTGTAATGCCATCTAGCATGATTTCCAACATGTTTACTTTAATCACATAGATAGAAGCACAAATATCAACAAGAAAGAACCACTAAACGGTGCCATGGAATGAACCAGGTCACAAGTCTCACGGTGCACGCCCGCATGCCCGTCACTTGGCATGTGCGTCACCAAATTCTAGTCACATAACACGTAATTCAGGGTTTCAAACCCTTAGAACCAAGTTTGGAAGCGTTACTTACCTCAATCAAGCCAAAACTATATTCTGAAGTGCCCTTGCCGCTCGACTCATCCACAAATCGCACCTTATCTAACCAAAATCAGTATTATCATTAATATATGCTAAAAGAGCGAAGCCCATATCAAAGTTATCAAATTGCCTTACAAATCTCGAATTTGGCCAAACCCGACCCTCGGGCCCACGTCTCGGAATTCGACAAAAATTACAAAACTGAAATGTCACGACCCGAATCCTAATCAAGGTCGCGATGGCTCCCAACACCGTAGTCAGGCAAGGCAACATCAATTTACTAGTGAGTTCCATTTAATTTACCAAGACCTTCCCAACACTTACTTGGTTTTAATTTAAAACATTAGGTACAACGAGTAACTTAGGCAACTTTTAGCAGAAATAACTGTAAGAGTCATAATTTAATAGTTACATCCCAAAAGAATAGTCTACTAACGTGTGTGCCAGGAACTAGTGTCACAAGTCTACATGCATCTAGTAGAGTAAAATCAAAAGGGATAAAAGTCTGTCCTACTATTTGAGATAAATATAGACAGAAATAGTAAAAAGAAAAGCTCCAAACTGTTGTTGGATGTCTTCAAGGAAAGCAGCTCACCGTGAAGCCTCGACCAGGTATAAATCAGGAACGAACTCCGAACTGGTACCCAGATGCACCTGCCTCAGAACCTGACCAATGAAGTACAGAGCGTAGCATGAGTACATAAACAATATGTACCCCATAAGTATCCCGCCTAATATCGAAGAAGTAGTGACGAGAGGTCGACATGACACTTACTAGGGCCAAAGTAATATGTTTAAGTAAAATTTAAGGAAGATAACAGGTATGCATGGATAGTAAAGCAATAAGTATCGAATATAACCACAAAATTTAATTACGTAGTGAAGCACCAACATACAAGTTTTCGATTTGTCTTCCCCGATATCTGTTAGTTTATCAGTTACGAAAATGTCAAGCAATAGCATGCGCATAATGGGTTGAGGACAAACGGCATGGGCCAACATAATAACAATTATCTGTGCAATGCTGAAGGGTCAAACGACGCGAACCATAGATGCATCTATTAACCTGTCGTGGCATACGGCCCGCTCCCATGAGAGTAGGGAAAGAATCACTCCGCTCACGGAATATAGATTGCGAAGCGGTCATTCACAAGCACAACATTTTTCCTTTAAATCATTTACAACAGAACAATTCGTTTAAAACACCAAGTTCCAGGTTTTCTTGAAACAAGGTTTCATACAATGGGAATCACAAGGCATATAGTTCAATTTAATGACATTCACAAGGCACGGTATGAACCTAACTACCCGGACATAACAAGAATAGTCACTACGTACGGACTCTCATCACCTCATACGTACGTAATCCCCACAATAGTAACACATAATCATTTATTTCACCTATGGGGACAATTCCCTCTTACGAGGTTAGAAAGAAGACTTACCTCGTGTCAAGTCTACTTTCCGGGGCAAGAACGCACCCGAAATTCCAAATTTGTCGCCCAAGGACTCGAAACTAGCCAAACATCACATAAATAAATCAATCTAAGCTCAAAAGTCCACAATTACCCTATTTAAATGATTATTTCAACCTAATTTACAAAATACCAAAATACATCCACGGGCCCACATGTCGGGTTCCGAAAATTTTCAAAGAAAACAATCACCCATAACCTAAGGATCAATATTATATAGTTTTTGCATGATTCCATAACAAACTCCTTGGTAAATTCTCACTTTTATCAAAACCCTACGTTTTACTCTAAACCCATGATTTTCACTAATTTAATGTGTTAATCTACCCAAAAATTCAAGTATTAAACTCACTTTATGGTAGGAATTTCTTACCTTACAATTGCTAGGTCGAATCTCTCCATTGCAGGCTCTCCAAATCGTCCGAGATGAAGAAAAATGGTTCAAAAATGACTAAGTCCCATATTTTAAACAACCTCACTGCCTTCAGGTTTTTCGCATCTGTGGCTCGAGGACTGCACCTGCGGTCACGCATCTGCGAGAAAAATCTCGCACTTGCGGAAAATGTGAAGGGGGCTAGTGGTCGCACCTGCGGCTCCGCTTCTGCGGGAAATGGCCCGCACCTGCGGAACTGGGCAGCCCCCTCTGAGGCCGCACCTGTGAGGCATTAACCGCACCTGCGGCTGGCTTTCGCAGGTGCGGTCGCACCAGATCTGGTGCACCAGCAGTTTTTCTAAGGCTAGTTTTTGCCTCGCGCGATGTCCGAATGGCATCCAGGCCCACCCGAGGCCCCGTCCAAATATACCAACAAGTACTAAATCATAATACGGACTCGTTCGAGCCTTCGGAACGTCCGAAACAACGCTAAATCTAAAAATCATACCCCAAAACCTATTGGATCCAACTTCAGAACTTTAAGTTCTTGAATTCGCCTTCAACACGCCGAACCTACCTATACTACTCGGAATGACACAAAATTTTGCGAGCAAGTCACAAATGACATAACAGCTGGTCTCGAAATTCCATTCAGACCTCGATAATACAAAAATCACGTTCCAAACCTTAATTTGAACTTAAGGAATCATATTCCACTATTTGGCGCCGAAACGCTCCCGGGTCATCCAAAACTCGTTCCGAACATACGCCCAAGTCCGAAATCATCATACGAATCCACAGGAACATTCAAATCTCGATTCCGAGGTCGTTTGCTAAAAATGTTGACCGAAGTCAAACTTGACTTTTAAGGCCAACCTTAAGGAACTAAGTGTTCCTATACCACCCCCAAACTCCTCCAAACCTCGAACCACTCGTCCCCGCAAGTCATAAATCAGCAAAAGCAACTACGGGAAGTCTCATTCGGGGGTATGGGGTCCTAGAACACAAAACGACCGGTCGGGTCGTTACATGAAATCCCTATTCACTCATGAGTTCATACATACCAAAAACATCAAAATCCGACGACAAATGACCCTCAAATCCTCACATTAAGCTCTCTAATTTTTCAAGCCCTAATCCCCCAAATTTCTTCCTTAAATCCCTCAAAAAGCTCCAAACCCGTATTCAAAAATGGTGGAAATAAGAAAATTCGCGAAGGCATCCTTTTATACTTTCTGCCCGGCGATCACCGCACCTGCGGAACATTTCCCGCACCTGCGGTCCCAGGTGCGCACCTGCGACCATGAAATCCCGACTTCCGCATCTGCGGCCCTCATCTCGCACCTGCGGGCTCGCAGGTGCGACCTAAATACCGCATCTATGCTCCTAGACCAGCCTTCCTTTTTACGCATCTGCGTATGGCCCTCTGCACCTGCGATCATCGCACCTGCGGATCCCCATCTGCAGGTGCGACCACACTAGTAAATTGGCACCAGCAGCAGCTTTGTTGCACTTTCCAAGTCCAAACCTCCGTTAACCATCTGAAATCAATCCTGAGCCCCTTGGGGTCTCAACCAATTATACCAACACACCACATATAATCCCACGGACTTAGTCGAACCCTCGGAACACCCAAAACAACACCAAAACACCGAATTTTACTCGAAATTGAAGCCTAATGAGTTCTAAACTTCCGAAATTCGTCAACGATGCCGAAACTAACCAAACCACGTCTGAATGACCTCAAATTTTGCACACACATCCCAAATAACACTACGAACCTTTTGCAACTTCCAAGATTCCATTTCGACCCCGATAGCTAATTTTCCACTGCCAACCGGAAATTGCCAAAAAATCTTATTTCGCCAATTCAAGCCTAATTCTACCACGGACCTCCGAATAACATTTCGAACACACTCCTAAGTCCCAAATCACCTAACGAAGCTACCTGAATCATAAAAACCACATTCCGAGACCATATACCTATACGTCAACTTTCGATTAACTTTTCCACTAAATACTCAAACTTAAGAGACTAAGTACCTTATTTCTCTCTACAATCACTCTGAACCTGATACAGCCGACCCAACATAACAAAACTAAGCTAAACAACGCAACATGAAGCGGGAATGGGGCAAAACAAGGCTAAACTCTCGTAACAACCAGCCGGGTCGTTACACTTAATAAAAAATTCACTGCTGAAGATGCTACAAAACAAAAATTTGTAGTTGGAAAATTTTATGAGTGGCAGATGAGATAAAGAGATGAACGTGCAAATCAATGAGTATCAAAAATTGTTAGAAGACTTGAAGTTCGAGGGGATGTCTTTACCAGAAAAGTTTGCTGCTGGAGTGCTAATTGAGAAGATGCCTGGCTCATGCAGTGACTACAAAAATGTCACGACCCAAAATCCATTAAAGGTCGCGATGGCGCTTGGACACCACTGTCAGGCAAGCCAAAACTAAATAGTTAATTAAATTATCATTTTATTATTTTTAAAATTATTTCTTTTTCTTACATTTAGCAATAAATAATGAATTTCACCGAGTAAATAATAATGTCTTTAACCACTTTTCAATACTAACTCATCCCATATACATCCCAGAACCCGGTGTCACAAATGCATGAGAAATTTCTAGGAAATAAAATGTAATACAATAACCGTCCGGAATATAATTGGACAGTAGAGAAAATACAATACAATACTCTGAAGGAGATTCTGCTGGTTGCGGTCTTCTCGAGAGGTGCAACTCACCTAAGTCTCCATATCAACCATGTTGTTGCGCCAAACTAGGCCACTATACATACATGTGCCTGTGCAACAAAAATGCACAGCAAGTGTAGTATGAGTACAAAAATAATGTGTACTCAGTAAGTATCCCGTCTAACCTCGAAGAAGTAGTGACGGGAGGTCGACTTCGACACTTACTAATGGTCCAAATATAGAAATACTAAAATGTGTAAATAGTGGATTTTATAAGGTGATTGCAAACTTGATAAGCATGAAGAAGATATATAATTCTTTTGATAATAAGAGATTTCCAAAAAAAAATCACATTTCATCATTTTTCAATTTACCTCAGTCCAGGATGGCAATATCATTATTTATAAATTCAAAGCAAGCAATACAAGCATGCGCAAATCATGTTGAATGGTGCGAACCATAGATGCATATTACTCCGCTCGCGAATCATACATGCGACACGGTTAAATGTAAGTACACACATTCAAACAGTCAATCAAGAATTCACCAGGGAATATTTATCCAAGGAAAAGTCAATCCTCTTTTCACGATTAAGAAAAATGAAGTTTAAATTATTTAGAAATTCATTTACTAATCTTATATGATTTAAGCAATTTAAATTGTCAATAAGGTTACAAATATTTCAAGTATAGCATGCTTTTGGATCCTAGACTACCCGGACTTAAGCACAATAGTAGCTACGTACGGAATCTTGTCACCCCGTGCATACGTAGCCCCCACAAATAGTAGCACATAATTAATTATTTCACCTATGGGTACAATTCCCTCGTACAAGGTTAGAAATGAGACTTACCTCGCTCCGAAGTTCCATAGTCGATTTTTCAAACAACTCGACTAATGCCCAATGCTCCAAAACTCGCTTTCGCTTTATTAACATTCACAAGCTTTTAGTCCTCCTCCGACATCGTAACATTGAGTAAAATGCTCATACGCCACCAACAAATTGATATCTACAATTACAATCTCAATTACAATCAAAATATGACTCAAAAATATTTATCAATATCCATTTATGGCTCACAAGTTGGCTACAAACCTCCAGCTCAAATAATCTAATAGGTTCACTTCCTAGCACATTCAACTCCACTCTTATCATTTAATACCCATTTGAAGTCATCAATGATAGTATATTAATTCTCCAACACTGCCAAATTACTATTCATCGTCTTCCTTAACCAACATTTCCAAAATATTCAATTTGGTGATTACTAAGTTGAACACTTCCAACTAAGCAATAAAATGATTCCATAGGTTCATTTCATCCTTTAATTTCATTTCTAAAAACACTATTTATCTCTCCTTCATTTTCTCAAGAACATTATTCATGCCGTGAATTAGGGTTTATGAAATCAATTATCCAACCATAACAACTTGAAACAAATATTAGAATTACTCTCACCGACTCATAAGAAATGATCTTGAAGCATTAGTATTGCCTTCCTGAAGCTTTTCCTTAAAAATCTAATGTTTGGGAAATTTGGTGTTCTTTAACAACTTGAAAGATTTTTGGGGATTTCAAAGATTGAATGATGTTAACACTAGTGTTAATAAGATGTTATTAACTTAAAATATCCAATAAAACTCACCTTGTATTGTTAAGTAGTCCCGAAGGTCGAATCCATCATGAAAGAACCAATCCCTAGCTCAAGAAAATACTCAAAAATGGTTGTTGCTTGTGACTGCCTTATATAGGCACACGTGCTGCATCGAGTTGTACCTTGCGTTGTGCAGGTTGTACCTCGTATTACAAGTTTTCTCCTGCTGGACACCTTTTATTAAAACGTTCATAACTCCTTGTAGAAATATCCAAATGACGTGAAGTGTTAGAAACTAGACTCAAAAATCTTTTATTTTATAGATTGTCCACCATATAACTCCTTATATATTTCGAGATATAAGCTTCCAAAGTCGGCTCCATGCATCAAAAATTTCTGGCGAAACTGCTTTACTAGCCTTTATTCAATCAATCATAGCTTTGTGTACAAATTTCTAAATGATGAATGGTTTAACTTTTTGGAAACTAGAACCAAAATACAACTTTCGTGTTTTAATAATTTTCAGTTTCCTTATAGATTTCGATATGTAAATTTTCAAAGTCAGCTCTACGATGCACCAGTTGCTTCCAAAACAGCTTTTGCAGTAGAAAAATTCCAGCAGCTTTTTTTTTCCTGAAATCCATCCAAGGCCCTCGGGACCTTAACAAATTATACCAACATGTCCCAAAATACAATACGAACTTAGTCGAGGCTTCAAACCACGTCAAACAACGGCGAAATTATGAATCGCGCATCAAATCAAATTATGACTTTTCAAATCTTTCAACTTTTATATTTTGCGCCAAAATGTATCAAATCAATCCGGAATGACTTCAAATTTTGCACACGAGTCATAAATGACATAATGGATTTGTTCCGATTTTCGGAACCAAATTCTGGCCCTGATTTTAAAAAAATCAACTCTTGGTCAAACTTTCCAAAAATCTTCTATTTTCCAACTTTCGCCAAAATGCGCCGAATTGTCCTACGGACTTCCAAATCTAAATATGAACATGCTCCTAAGTCATAAATCACCATACAAAATTATTGGAATCTTTAAAATTCCATTCCGAGGTCGTTTGCTCAAAATCGACCCTTAGTCAGATTTTCTTCCAACTTAAAGCTTTTGAAATGAGAATTCTCTTTCCGAATCCACTCCGAACTTCCCGAATTTCAATTTCGACCATGAGTACAAGTAATAATATCTGAAGTGAAGCTGCTCATGGATTCAAACCGCCAAACACCACACTAGAGCTCAAAACGACCAGTCGGGTCATTACAAAAATAGCTTGAAGCACAAACATAAAAATTTCACCATTGAGAAAATTGTGACTCACATTCAAATTGAAGGTTCCAACAGAAAAGAATCTGCCAAAGCTAGGATGACAGATCTTAAAGCAAACTTAATGGAAAGCGGCAACAACAACCGCAAAAGGCACGAAAATAAGTCTCAAGATTACAAGTCTAAAATTTTGAACCTTAAAAGAAAAAAAGGATCTTGTTTTGTTTGTGGAAAAAAAGCCATCATGCCTCATAGTGCAGGTACAGAGCAGAAAATGACGAAGGAAAAACTAATACTCCTAAGGCTAACTTACCTGAAGGAGGTGATATTATTGAAACTGTCATTTCTCAAATAAACATTGTAGAACGTGCAAAAGAATGGGTGGTAGACTCTTGGGCTATTCGGCACATTTGTGCAAATTGAGAAGCATTTTATTCTTATACTCCAGTAGAGGATGATAGATAAGAGGTCTACCTTGAAGACTCAAGTACTGCCAAAGTCTTGGGTAAGGGTAAAGTTCTCTTAAAACTCACTTCGGGAAAAACATTAGCCTTTGTTGATGTACTGCATGTTCCTACTATGAGGACAAACTTGATATCTGTATCCTTGTTGGCAAGAGTCGGAGTGAAAGTGTCATTTGAATTTGATAGGATTATAATGACCAAAAATAATGTGTTTGCAGGAAAGGGCTATTGTGACCAGGGACTCGTTGTACTTAATATTTCTAATGTTATTAATGGAAATACATATGCTTCTGCTTATATAGTTGAGTCTATTTCTTTATGGCATGCTAGACTAGGACATATTAATATCGCACATATAAGAAAAATATAATCACTAGGCTTAATATCTAGTTTAGACTCAAATAATATAGACAAGTGTAAAATATGTGATGAAGATAAAAGTACCAGAAAGACTTGTTTTTCTGTGAATAGAGAGACTGAATTATTATCCTTGATTTACACTGATTTAGGTGATCTAAAGCAGACCATGAATAGAGGTGATAAAAGATATTGTGACTTTTATTGATGATTTTTCTAGATTTGCTAAGTTGTATTTTCTTAGAAATATAGATAATTCTTTTAATGCTTTTATTTCTTATAAAACTGAAGTTGAAAATCAATTTAAAAGAAAAATCAAGAGAATTAGATCTGATAGAGGTGGAAAATATTTATCTTTAAATTATTTTTGTGAAAATAATAGAATTATTCATCAAATAACTTCGCCTTATTCACCCGAGAAAATGGAGTAGCTGAAAGAAAAAATAGAACATTAAAAGAAATGTTAAACTCTATGTTAGTTAGTTTTAATGCTCATGATAATTTGTGGGGTGAAATTGTATTATATGCTTGTCACTTACAAAATAGAATACCACATAAAAGAATTGGCAAAAATCCTTATGAATTGTTGAAATTTATAATCCTAACTTGAAATATTTAAAAGTGTGGGGGTGCCTTGCTAACGTTCTTTTGCTTGAACCCAAAAAGAGGAAAATAGGTTCTAAAACTGCTGATTATATGCTTAATGGATATGTTGAACATAGTACTGCATATAGATTTCTTGTTTTAAAAAGTGATGTGCTTGATTTCAATACTATAATTTAGACAAAGAATGTTGTGTTCTTTGAATATATTTATCCGCTGTCTGATAAAATTTCTCATACACATGTTGAAACAAATAATAAAATTACCTTTAACGAGGAATTGAGAAGGAGAAAAAGGCCTAGGAAAGAATATCTTTTTTATGGAAATGATTTTCAAACTTTCCTTGTCAATAATGAACCATCAAATTATTTTGAAGCTATATATTCTTCAGAAGCTAATTATTGGAAAAAGGAAATAAAAGTTGAATCGATTCTATTTTGAAAAATAAAATATGGATTTTAGCAGATTTACCTCCTTGTGCAAATCCTATTAGTTGTAAATAGATTTTGAAAAATAAAATATAGATTATTTTGATACATTTGCACTAGTGACTAGAATTTCTTCTATTCGAGTTTTAATTGACTTAGCTTCAATCCATACGCTTTTTATCCATCAAATGGATGTTAAAACAGACTTTTTAAATCGTGATTTAGAAGAAGATATTTATATGGATCAACCGTAAGGTTGTGTCATTCCTGGACAAAAAAATAAAGTTTGTAAATTAATTAAATCTCTTTATGGCCTTAAACAAGCTCATAAGCAGTGGTATGAGAAATTTGAACAAGTCTTACTGGGAGACAATTTTTCTTCAGTGGAGGTGGATAAATGTGTTTATACTAAAGTGGCAGACATTGAATATGAGATAATATGTCTTTATGTTGATGACATGCTTATATTTGGTACTAGTTTAAATAATGTACAAAGTACTAAATTATTTTTGTTTCCTAATTTTGATATGAAAGATCTGGGTGAAGTAAATATGATATTTGGAGTTAAAGTTATAAGGAGTGAATATGGAATAATGTTGTCACAAGAACATTATGTTGAGAGACTTCTTAAGAAGTTTGAATATTTTAATGTCACACCAGTGATCACTCCTTTTGATGCTAGCTCTCAGTTGAAAAAGAATAATGATGACCCAGTTGCTCAGTCCAAATGTGCTCAGATTATTGGGATTATGATGTATTTAATAAATTTTACAAGGCCGGATATAACCTATGTTGTGTGTAGAGTGAGTAGATATAATAATAATCCCAATGGAGAGCATTGGTCTGCATTAGCTAGAATAATGAAATATTTGAGAGGAACCATGAATTATGGTATCCTATATAGTGGATTTCCTTCTATTTTAGAAGGGTATAGTGATGCAAACTGGATCTCTGATTTAGATGAGACAAAATCCACCAGTGGGTATGTATTCACCCTTGGTGGTGGTGCAATATTGTGGAAATCAGCTAAACAGATGATCATTGCTAGATCGACTATGGAATAAGATTTGTAGTTGTAACGACCCGGCAGTCGTTTCGAGAGTTGTAGCCCTGTTTCCCTATTTTCTACTTCTTTTGTATTTTACAACTGTTATATGACTTACCAGGTAAGTTGATTTGGGTCCGGAGTGATTTCAGAGTTAATTGAGATATTTAGTCTCTTAGTAGAAAGATTAAGTTGGAAAAGTCGGCTGGATGTCGACTTATGTGTAAACGACCTCGGATTTGAATTTTTATCGTTTCGTTAACTCCTTTAGGTGATTTTGGACTTAGGAGCGTGTCCACAATGTGATTTGGAGGTCCGTAGTAGAATAAGGCTTGAATTGAAAAAAGTTGGAATTTTGAAAAGTTTGACCGAGAGTGGATTTTTTGATATCGGAGTCGGATTGGATTTCCGGAAGTTGGAGTAGGTTCGTGTGTCATTTTTGACTTGTGTGCAAAATTTGAGGTCATTCAGATGTAGTTTGATAGGTTTCAGTGTCGTTCGTGGAATTTGGAAATTTCAAAGTTCATTAGGCTTGACTCCGTGTGTAATTCGTGTTTTTGATGTTGTTTGAGGTGATTTGAGGGTTCGGCTAAGTTCGAATCGTGTTTTGGGACTTATGATATGTTTGATTGAGGTCTAGGGGGCCTCTGGTGAGTTTCGGAGGGTTAAGAGATCATTTTTGGACTTAGGTTTTTGGCTGATAACTACTGGTGTGTTTCTTCTAGTATCCTCTACGCGCTCGTGAGAGGAGCCTCACGTTCGCAAAGGGTGTTTGTGAGCTGGGAAGATTTTGTTCTACGCGTTCGCGAAAAGCAGAACGTGAACACGAACGTGGAGGTATGGTTGTGTGTGCATCATGAACGCGTGTGAGGTGTCACGTTCGCGAAGTGATGTTGAGATAGCTGGGGACCCCAGGACCTTGGTCTACGCGTTCGCGGGGCAGGGATCGCGTTCGCGAAGAGTAATGTTGGCAAAGCTTCGCGTTCACAAAGATGTGGTCGCGTTTGCGTTGTGTTAAGTTGAGAGGCAGGCAGATTAGTCTACACGAACGCGGGAGGAAGGTCGCATTCGCGATGTAGGTGCATCTGGGTAGATTTAAAAGATTGAAAACGAGGGTTTGAACCCATTTTTCATATATTTGAGCTAAAGACCACGGATTTGGGAGATTCTTGAAGGGATTTTCAAGGAGTTTATTGGGTAAGTGATTCTCACTTGGCTTTAGCTAAATTCCATGATTATGACTTCAATTCCATCATCTAATTTGTGATTTGGGGTGGAAAATTGGGGAAAAAGATGAAGAGTTCTTGAGTTAGATTTTGAGGTTTTGAATGGGATTTTGTTATCAGATTTGAGTAAAATTGATATGGTTAGACTCGTGATAAATGGGCGTTCGGGTTTCGTGACTTTTGTTGGATTTCGAGATGTGGGCCCGGAGGGTCGGGTTGAGCCGATTTCGGATTTTTGGCTATAATTTAGTATTTGTCTTGTGGAATGATCCATTTAGCCTATAATAATTGTATTGTACTGCTTATGGCTAGATTAGGGATGTTTGGAGACCGATTTGAGAGGCAAAGGCATTTTGGAGGAGAATTTTGCCCGGATTGAGGTAAGTAACACTTTCAAACTTGGTTCTGAGGGTTCGAAACCCCGAGATATGTCTTATGTAACTGGTATTGAGGTGACACACATGCCAAGTGACGGGCGTGCAGGCGTGCACAGTGGGAATTGTGACCTGGTTGATTCCATGGCACTGTGTAGTGGTTCTATATGGTTAATATTTGTGTTTCCATCCTGGGATGAAGTAATTGAGTTGTTGATCATGCTAGATATCATGTTTAGGCTTTATGCTGGTACTGTTGGGACCCATAGTGGTCATTTCTTGCTGTCATCTTACTGATTTCACTAATATTTCGTACTCAATCATATTCATGCATTTATATCATATCTCAGTCTCTGTTGTTATTTGCTTATACATCATATCATTGTTCCCGGGCTAGTTTCATGACATTGTGAGCCCGTGAGTGAGACTGGAGAGATTGATGACTGAGTGAGGCCAAAAGCCTGATTATGAGTGACAGTTATGGGATTGGGCTGCACGTCGGAGCGGTTATATTGATTTATGATAGCTCTTGGGTTGAAGGAGCCCCTCTGGAGTCTGTACACACCCCTAGTGAGCGCGGTTGATATTATTGAGGGATGAATCTTCCATGGAAATGGATCTTGTCCTAAGCATTTGATACCTGGAGATAGATCTTCTCCAGAGGCCGGATTGGCCTTCCTCGGTGCTGGGTGACTGATGGTCAGTGATGTATATATTTTGGGATGGATCTTCCCTGGGCCGTATGGGTCATATACAGTAGCAAGTGGTTGAGTATTTGAGAGCGTGAGCATATGAGGATGTCAGTGTGGTGCATCACATACAATATGTGCATTGGCATGTAGTAGTAGAAGAGTTATATCTTTCACATTGTTTAAATTTGATCTATTTTTACTATTTTGAACTATCTATTCCACTTGAAAGCATGCCTACATTTCTGCATTGTTATTTCTATTTTAACTGTACCGATTGAGTTTGTCACTACCTTTCAGTCCAAAGGTTGGACTTGTTACTTACTAAATTGGTTGTATTCACGTTACACCCTGCACCTCGTGTGCAGATCAAGGTGCTTTGAGATGCGACAGATGCTAATCGAGGAGTCTGGATTTGGAGACGTCGAGGTAGCTGCATGGCGTTCGCAGGTGTCACGATCCAAAATCCATTAAAGGTCGTGATGGCGCCGGACACCGTTGTCAGGTAAGCCAAAAACCTTTCAATGGAGCATGTGAGTTGTAATTTCTTTAACAAAAACCTTTCAATGGAACGTATATATCACGGAAACATGCCGTAAGAGGAGTAAAATTATTCGGTGACTAATCATGAACTCGTGAAGTCTCTAAAATATCAAGTCTAGTCTTAAGTAGAAATGTAAAACAGAGGAATTTAATAGGCGAGAGAATGCTCAAAATAGTACAGTTATAGCATGATGTGAACCTAAGTCTACCCCGACAATAACATGAATGTAGCTACATACGGGCTCTCGTCACCTCGCGCGTACGTAGCCCCCACATCAAGTAGCACACATCAATATACAACACCTAGAGGTGATTATCCCCTCGCAGAGTTAGACAGGAGACTTACCTCGTCTCAAAGCTCACTTTCCGGATCCGAAATATTGCTTTAAATCCTCAACTCGGTGCCAAACAACCCGAAGCTAGTCAAATGTTATATAAAATAGTCAATACATGCTCAAGAGTTCACATCCTAACTATTAAAGTAATTTTCCAACCCAAATTGAAGAATTCCTAAAATTCACCCCCATGCCCCCGTGTACCCATGCCCCCATGCCCGGATTCCGAAAATTTTCGAAGATAAACACTACCCATAACATCATGAACTCAAATATATGATTTGTTCTCAATTCCATTCCCAAATTCGTGGTCAAAATTCAAAAATATAAATTTATAGGTTTTCCCTCAAAATCCCAAATTTCTACAAAGTTTCATGTCTAAATCCATATATAATCCAAGTATTTAACTTGCAATAGGTGGGAATCACTTACCTTGACATAGATAATGAAGATGGAGCTCCAAAAATCGCTCCAAGACCGGATCCCATGGAGGAAATGAAGTGAAAATGGCCAAAATCCCATTTTAAAACAACTCTCTACCCATCACTGCCCTTCTTCTCGATCGCGGAAACACCCTTGCGATCACGAAGGCCAAAAGACAATGGCCCATAATTTCTTCTTCGCGAACGCAGCAAGCCCCTCGCGTTCGCGAAGCACAACCAGCCTCAGCCCCCAGTTCCTCTAACTCTTCATGTTCGCGTCCTTCCGCTTGCGTTCACGAAGGCTTAACCAGCTCCTGCCTCGCGTTCGCGTACCTTGCCTTGCGTTCGCGAAGGCCAAATCCAACAGCCCCAAAATTCCCTTCTTCGCGAACGCGGGACTCCCTTCGCGTTCGCGAAGGACAACACCAGAACCAGTAACAACAATTCCAAAACAACCCGAAATGATCTGAAACCATTCCGAAACACACCCGAGGCCCCCGGGACCCCGTCCAATCTCACAAACAAGTCCCATAACATAACACGGACCTTCTCGAGGCCTTAAATCACATCAAAATCATGGCCTAATTCAAACTTAATCAACTTTAGAACTTCAAACTTCTACATTCGATGCCGAAGCCCATCAAATCACTTCCGATTAACATCAAATTTTGCACACAAGTCACATTCGACATTACATACCTACTCCAACTTTCGGAATCAGAAGTTGACCCCGATATCAAAAAGTCCACTCCCAGTCAAACTTCACAAAAACTTTCAAATTTCTAACTTCCGCCAAATGACCCCAAAAAGACCTACGGACCTCCAAATCCATTTCCGGACGCACTCTCAATACCATAATCACCATAAGGAGCTATTTCCAGACTCGAAATCCCAAACGGACATCGATAACATTGAAATACACCTCAACCCAAATTTATGAAATTCCTCCAAAATGCCAACTTCCACAATAGGCGCCAAAACACAGTCGAGTCTTCCAAAACCCGATCCGGACATACGCCCAAGTCCAAAATTATCATATAAACCTGTTGGAACCTTCAAATCTCGATTATGAGGTCGTTTACTCAAAAATCACAAGTCAATTCTTCCAACTTAAAGCTTCCGAAATGAGAATTTTCTTTCCAAATTAACTCCGAAATTCAATTCCAACCACGCGTGCAAGTCATAATACCTGAAGTGAAGCTACTCAGGGCCTCAAACCGCTGAACGACACGCTAGAGCTCAAAATGACCAGTCGGGTCATTACATTATCTCCCACTTAAACATACGTTCGTCCTCGAATGTGCTAAGAACTTCTCCGGAGTTTTCCAAAATCATTGTTTAACACCTCGTGCACCTACCCATGCCTCCACAACCCCGTTAAGTACATCAGCTCGAGAAAACCTGAAAATCCTCCCTTTTATCTAGTCAAATAAGCCTTAGAGACAAATTCCAACATCTAAAATCCTCTACCAGATCTGTTTCCAACATACGAACACCGTATCCATCACTACACGATGTACCAATACATGATTGTATCCTCTCACCAAATTCAAACCATGCACCACGTTATTCACATGACCATAATGACATCCCTTGACAACAATAGTTGAAATCCCACGAATTTAATGCTCACAACACACCTCATAAAGCATATAAGTCCCGTATCAGCTCTCGCAATACTACCACGATAGAAGATATATGTAGACTCGTAACCACCTACTGAATCACGATTCATGGAGTCTCTCCTCCCGACAAGAAACATTACCTCGTTCTAGACTAAATATCGATATTTACTCTTTAATGCTCCCCCTATAAATCTGATCGCACTGATCCCAGGTCTAATAATCTCGTCTCACCCAGTATAATCTACTCAAGCAATAAGCCACCTCCGACGCTGCCAAAAGTCTCATATGATGCCACAATGTGCCAACAAGCTACAAACTCAAATGTGATACATAAGGAAACGAACTCTAGAAAGAATTTCTCAACCCACATAACTAATTTAAACAGTCGAAAAGATGTTATGAACCCTCCTAGTAAAATGAGAAGCACAACACACAATAATAGATTTGGGAAACTGTACTCAACATCACACTATTGCAGTGTGCAACCCGATCCACACATGATACCATTGCGGCGTGCAACCCGATCCAACCATGATACTCATGGCGGCGTGCCACCCGATCCAAACAACATACCCATGATGACATGCCACCCGATCCACACATAATAATCTATAAGGAAGTACTTACCGAGCTAAAATGCTCATACCTGCGAAATACCTGAATATCAACCACAAGCACACGAAGTGCATCATACAAATCCTGGGGAGACAGATAGTGCCATACGCTACGAAACTCATCGGTCCTAATATAGAGCCCACATTCATATTTAGATCCACCCACGCACCTCAACCTAATTCTGACCGTACCGTACTAGACTAATAACCTTTCAAGGATCCACACTAACCCCTTTTTCCCATGACACACAAGAACAACGTCCAATCCAGAACAAACTTCCACAGTTCACAACCAAATGAATAAAGTGCCTCCCAGGCCTAAGCTCTCACCTTAGCGATAGTATCATACCTCTGTACTTGGTTTCAATCTTCAATTAATCAAGTGACTACTTGTCACACTTATACAATCTTCTAGTGGGGTACGCTCCCACAACCTTTCGCACCAGGTAACAGAGTCTGCACATCCATACCGTCAGCCATACAATGTTATAAAGAGAATCGAGATTCTGCAAATCAGTACACAAAGCCTCTTACACAGGACACCGATCTCAGGTGACGCTAAAGATAATACCAACTTACTCTAAACATCTGAATCCTTTCCTGCTCACCCAAGCTCATAACATTCATGTCTACACCGAACCGCAACCTTGATTCTCAACTTCCAACTCCCATGTCGCTCACTGCACCTAACATGTCAATACGCGAGAATACCATAATTCCATCATAACTCCTGAACCTTTAATAGAATAAACACTCCAGCATATAGAAACCTTTCACTTAACTCATTTCAGGAGAACCATTGCAACATGTGACTGAATTCCCATAACTGCAGAAAATACAAACCTCGAGTAGTGTTCTAAACCACCATAATTCTTTCGGGATCCATCTACACATAACAGGCCATAATACTCGAATGCTTCCAAATAAAATCAATTACAGTGGCCTTCAAGCCCCGCACGTACCGCCACAAATCACATGTATAACTTAACACACTGAAGGAACTGATCATTGTCACCATTATGCCAATTCAACCATTACTAACCGATCCGACTTTTTCTAATTTACTCCGGACTTGCCTTAGTAATAATAATAGCTCCACTTAAAACATAACGACTCCAGATCCGCGCTCATCCTGAGTGGCCTTATTTCAAGAGACCACGATGTCTCAAAAACCTACAAACCATCTCATACTTTCCTTGTGCGCATGTTCGGATCTTTAACGGGTACACCCATTCTGATAATTCTTCCATGAATCCGAAGTTATTTCCTCCCATTCCTCCAATGTTACACCGCAAAATGAATATAACATAGAACACTCCAAGGCTCAAGCCCCCTTGTCATAATACACTGCCAAAGCTCGATATTTAACCATACCACAGACTCGAAATCCTTAGGCACCGCACTTTAATTTTGAACCTACTAGGACCATTGTTGAGAGTCACTCACTCTGACTTGTCCCCGAATATAATCAAACTCCAAGGCCCTACTGTCACATGACCATCCTCTCAAAGAAGCAACCGGTTGAATTCCTTTCCTTATACATCACATCCAGACGAATCATAGACTCCGTGTCTTCCCAATACACTGATAACTAGAAATCGTACAAGTAAACAACCACGCAATCCACTCATAGACGGTGGGGATCTCCAACTTGTCTTGAAGCTACAATTACATAACCCTGGGACCCATCGAGGTTCCTACTTCCCTATTGACCATAGCTAAAAGTCCAACAACGCATTCCAAACTCGAAGTCATGATGCATCTAAATAAAATCCATGGTCCTAGTCATTGTCCATCACGATTCCCAAATTGCTCTAAACCTCTCCTAAGGCGTGTGGCTATCCTACCACAGAACCCATATGCTACTCTGCCACTCTCCCACTTTGGTTAAAACCTCTCCTTTAAGCAACTCCTCAACTTCTACTTTTCACACTTGGCCTTATAGCAATTCAACCACCGCAAAACACCTTCCACATGTCCTTGCTCGTCCTTTGTTGTCCAATTATTTCCCAAATTTCGAATCCATCTCTGTAACACCCAAACAAATGAGTAGCTACCAACTCTAAACCACTTAGAAGATCATCCTTCTCGAGCCATCAACACTAGGAACACCAATTCGATTTTGAACTACTGCACACCGCGATTTTTGACAACTGCTTCCCCGACACCATTTCATAATACCCTGCCCTGAAGGCGAATTGAAGAAAACCATAACACCGGTGAACTTAGGACATTAAAAAAGGACAACGACACCACATCACAAATGAAAATTCCACCACTCTCGAAAATACCAAGTCTCGATACTCCATCAACCCAAATCCGAACATTCTTAGTCTGATTGCCCTTCCTCCACCGAAAATAAAATATTGAATATCTAAATCATGCACTAAGTAAAACCTTTTTTCAGGTCATTCACTGCCTCGACGCCTAGATAAGCATCCTACCATTGCACAAACACTGTGCGATAGCAACACACGAATCATCATAACAATCAATGCCAAATCTCAAAACCTTAGTTAACACTGATGCTGAGCTGAAACGACAGGACGACCTTCCGCAAGGAGACGGTAATAGCCCAATCAAATACGCAGGTAAATACATCCTATACCACATCTGTATTACCATGACAATTCCTCGATTCCTAATCTATAACAAGCGCTTCACGTCGTATAAGATTGAATAGGAAAGAAATAAAGGTACAAGACTCAAAAGATTCAATTCGTACGATGAGGAATCAAGAAGGGAAGTTCTCCTAACATCCTTGTAGCCTCTCGAAGATAAGTACAGACATCTCCGTACCGATCCGCAAGAATCTACCATACTCGCTCATGAGTCGTGAGACCTAGGTGAACCTAGTGTTATGATACCATATTGTCACGACCCAAAATGCATTAAAGGTCGCGATGGCGTCGGACACTGCTGTCAGGCAAGCTAAAAATAAATACATAATTTGGTTCTCATCTTAATATTTTTGAAAGCATATTTCCTTCAATTAAATATTAAAAGATAGAATTTACAGAATAAATAATAATATTTTTAACAATTTCAATACAAAACAACCCATAATCACCCCAAAACCCGGTGTCACAAGTGCATGAGCATCAACTAGAAATGCAAAATAAAATACAGCATTTGTCCGGAATACAAATTGGACAGGAGAAAATATAAATACTCTGAAGGAGATTCTTCTAGCTACGGGTCGTAATACTGAATGCAACTCACCTGAGTCCCCGCATGTATACACGCCTCTGCTGTCACAAAGCCACTAGACATATATGTACCTGCACAAAAATGTGCAGCAAGTGTAGTATGAGTATGTAAATCCACGTGTACCCAGTAAGTATCTGGCCTAACCCGGAGGAGGAGTGACGAGGGGTTGACATCGATACTAACTAGTGGTCCAATAATATCAGGTACATTAAGGAGGTGAATAAGTATGAGGCAGAGTAAATAAACAAAATAAACAATTATAAAATACGTGGTGCAAGTTCCTCTATTTACGATGAACTCAAGCTCTCCATTAGAAATTACCTCCTTAACTGGAGCATATATATAGATATAGTGGATCTCATCAAATAGATTGTCATAATTCAATTCAGGAAAATTCACAGATACACTGGCTTCTTGTCAAATATTACGCACAATTCCATGAGGATATGTTATAGGAAATGTCGAGGTATACGGCCCGATCCAACATAAATATTTAAATCATGCACTGTCGAGGGTCAAACAGCACGAACCATAGATGTATCTATTAAACTGCCGAGGTGAACAGCCCGCTCCCATGAGAGTGTGGTACATAAATCCTACCGAGGCGAACGGTCTCCATAAGTTGTGAAATACATAATCCTGCCAAGGCGAACGGCTCGATCCCATTAGAATAAGAAACTTTGACGGGTCCTTGATCCCATTCATGAATAAATGTGTGAGTTGTAATTTATTTAACAAAAACCTTTGAATGGAACATATATATCACGGAAACATGCCGTAAGAGGAGTAAAATTATTCGGTGACTAATCATGGACTCGTGAAGTCTCTACACTATCAAGTCTAGTCTCAAGTAGAAATGTAAAACAGAGGAATTTAATAGGCGAGAGACTGCTCAAATAGTACAGTTATAGCATGATGTGAACCTAAGCCTAACCGGACAATAACATGAATGTTGCTATGTACGGGTTCTCGTCACCTCATGCGTATGTAACCCCCACAACAATTAGCACACATCAGTATACAACACCTAGGGGTAATTTTCCCCTTACAGGGTTAGACAGGAGACTTACCTCGTCTCAAAGCTCACTTTCCAAATACGAAATTGTGTTTTAAATCCTCAGCTCGATGCCAATTGATCTGAAGCTAGTCAAATGTTACATAAAATAGCCAATACATGCTCAAGAGTTCACATCCTAACTATTAAAGTGATTTTCCAACCCAAATTGAAAAATTCCAAGAATTCACCCTTGGCCCCACATGCCCGAATTCCGGAAATTTTTGAAGATAAACACTACCCATAACATCATGAACTCAAATATATGATTTTGTTTTTCAATTACATGGCCAAATTCGTGGTCAAAATCAAGAAATATAAATTTCTAGGTTTTCCTCAAAATCCCAAATTTCTACAAATATTCATGTATAAAATCCATATATAATCCAAGTATTTAACTTGAAATAGGTGGGAATCACTTACCTTGACATAGATGATGAAGATGGAGCTCAAAAATCGCTCCAAGACCGGCTCCCATGGAGGAAATGAAGTAAAAATGGCCAAAATCCCGCTTTAAAGCTACTTTCTGCCCAGCACTTCCCTTCTTCGCGATCGCGGAAACAACCTTGTGATCGCAAAGGCCAAAAGCCAACCGCCCAGAATTTCTTCTTCGCGAACGCGGGAAGCCCTACGCATTCGCGAAGCACAACCAGCCTCTTCCCCCAGTTTCTCTAACTCTTCGCGTTCGCGTTCTTCCGCTCACGTTCACGAAGGCTTAACTAGCTTCTGCCTCACGTTCGGGAAGTCCAAATCCAGCAACCCCAAAATTCCCTTCTTCACGAATGCAGGACTCCCTTCGTGTTCGTGAAGGACAACACTAGAACCAGCAAGTGCAGCTCCAACACAGCCTGAAATGATCTGAAACCATCCAGAAACCCACCCGAGGCCCCTGGGACCCCATCCAATCACACAAACCAATCCCATAACATAACACGAACCTGATCGAGGCCTCAAATCACATCAAACAAAATCAAAATCATGAATCGCACCCCCAACAAAGCTACTCCCAAACTCGGAATCCCAAACAGACATCGATAACATAGAAATACACCTCAACCCAAATTTATGAAATTCCTCCAAAATGCCAACTTCCATAATAGGCTCCAAAACACTTCCGTGTCATCCCAAAACCCCATCCGTAAATACGCCCAAGTCCAAAATCATCAAACGAACCTGTTGGAATCTTCAAATCCCAATTCTGAGGTCGTTTACTCAAAAATCACAATTTAGTCAATTCTTCCAATTTAAAGCTTCCAAAATTAGAATTTTCTTTCCAAATCAACTCCGAACTTCCCAAATTTTAATTCCGACCACGCGTGCAAGTCATAATACCTAAAGTGAATCTACTCACGACCTCAAATCGCTGAACAACACGCTAGAACTCAAAACAACCAATCGGGTCATTACAACAGGTCTTGACTCTCACTCCTTATCTTTATCTGTACTTCAGTTTTAATCCCTAGACATTGTAGTAGACTGTATTCCCATATAGATGCTCATGTACTCTGTTATACCCTGACTTTAGGATAGATTATACCATATTTCGGATTATTTCGATTTCAAAAAGGCTTTGTTCAATATTAATTACTTTCGTCTTTATTTTCAAAAATTTTACTGTGTTGAGATGTTGAGTAGTTGCTTGCCTAGTTCCACGATAGGCTCCATCACGACGATTGGTTTTTGGGTCGTGACAAGTTAGTATCAGAGCCTAGGTTACATAGGTCTCATGAGTCATGAGCAGGTTTAGTAGAGTCTTGCAGATCGATATGGAGTCGTTTGTACTTTTCTCCAAGAGGATGTCGAACCCTTAGTAAGCTTCACATTCTTGAATTCTTGTCGTGCGAATCTGTTGATGTTGGTAACTCAACTTTTATTGTTCTATTCTCTCACAGATGGCGAGGACACGTACTACGGCCAAGATGGACAGCCACCAGTACCACCAGTTAGGGCCGCGTGAGGCCGAGGTCGTGGTAGAGGCCGCGGTAGAGGCAGAGGTGCAGCTCGCACAGCAGCTATGGAAGCACCTGCAGATCCACCAGTTTCCCCAATTCGGGATCAGGTCCCAGTTATAGATGCGCCAGCGGGACCATCTCAGGTACCATATGTGCCCATTGTGATTCAAGGCCTTCAGGAGGTCTTAGCTCAGATTCTGACTGTGTGCACCAGTCTTGCTCAGGCGGTCTCTATTTCGGCCGCATCAGCCACTTCTCAAGCCGGGGGAGGTGCTCAGACTCTTTCCGCTCACACATCAGAGCAGGTGGTACAGGGACTCCAGACACCGGGGGCACTACCAGCCCAGCCGGTTGTAGCTGCTCAGGACTATGTGGTTCATGTTATTCCTGATGATGAGCAACGTAGATTAGAGAGGTTTGGGAGACTCCAGCCTCCATCTTTTAGTGGTGCGGAGGCGGAAGATGCACAAGTCTTCTTAGATAAGTGTTAGAGGATTCTCCATACAATAGAAATTTTGGAGACCAGTGGGGTCTCGTTCACTACTTTTCAGTTCTCCAGGGCTGCCTTCACCTGGTGAGAGGCTTATAAGAGGCATACGTCGGTCGGTGCAGTGTCACTTACTTGGCAGGAGTTCAATGTTCTCTTCATGGAGAAGTTCGTGCCGCAGTCTCATGGAGAGGAGCTGCGCAGACAGTTTGAGCAGTTACGTCAAGATGATATGTCTGTGATGCAGTATGAGATGAGGTTCTCTGAGTTGGCCCGTCATGCAGTCTAGTTATTTCCCACATATAGGGAGAGGATCAAGAGGTTCATCGATGGCCTCATGTTTCAGTTACATGTGCTTATGACCAGAGAGAGGGTATCTGGTGCTACGTTCAAGGAGGTGGTCGACATTGCTCGACAGATTAAGACGGTCCGTCATGAGCGGGTTGAGAGGGAGGCCAAGAGATCTCATGTATCAGGTGATTTTAGTGGTGTTCCTTCTGGAGGTCAGTTCCACAAGGGGTCATCCTTATAGGCATGCTCAGACGGCTCGCCCAGTTCGCTGTGGTGCATCATCTGGTCATGGTTCTCACAGTTCTCAGCAGGTTCACTCATCTCTTAGTGCCCTTCCAGCTCAAGGTTCTTCTCATGCATCATTAGCTCAGAGTTCATCTATGCCGGGTCCTTCTAGCAATTATTCCAGTGCTCGGGCTCCCTTTAGTCTCCACCGCCATTTGCAGGGAGGGGTTGTTTTGAGTGAGAAGATACGGGTCATATCAAGAGGTATTGTCCCCACTCTTGGGAGGTACATCTCAGCAGAGGATTCAGCCCACGACTTCAGCACCCATCACTTCACCACGCGCCCAGCCAGCTCGGGATGGAGCTCAGTCAGCTAGGGGTCGCCCGAGAGGGGAGGTCGATCAGGGGAAGTTAGGCCCGTTTCTATGCTCTCCCTGCCAGACCAGATGCCATTGCTTCAGATACTATGATCACATGTATTGTCTCGGTTTGCCACAGGGATGCCTCTGTATTATTTTACCCTAGTTCCACTTATTCATATGTGTCCTCGTATTTTGCTCATTATCTTGATATGCCCCGTGAGTATCTAGTTTCATTTGTTCATGTATCCACGCTGGTGGGCCATACCATTGTTGTGGACCGTATATACTGGTCGTCTGTAGTGACTATTGGGGGTCTGGAGACTAGATTGGATATCTTGTTGCTTATTATGGTCGATTTTTACGTGATTTTGGCTATGGATTGGTTGTCTCTATGTCATGATGTTCTATATTGTCACGCTAAGACCGTGACGTTGGGGATGCCGGGGTTGCTGAGGGTTGAGTGGAGCGGCTCTATAGACTATGTTACCAGTAGAATGATTTCATACTTGAAGGCTCAGAAGATGGTTGAAAATGGTTGTCTATCTTATTTGGCCTTTGTGAGGGATGTTAGTATAGAGGCCCCTACTATTTATTATGTTCCGGTGGTGCGAGATTTCTCGGATATGTTTCCCGCAGACCTGCCGGGCATAGCGCCTGACAGGGATATTGACTTTGGCATTGATTTGGTGTCGGGTACTCAGCCCATTTCTATTCCACTGTATCAAATGGCACCAGCTGAGTTGAAGGAATTGAAGGAGAAACTTCAAGAACTCCTTGATAAGGGGTTTATTTGGCCTAGCGTGTCACCTCAGGGTGCACCAGTTCTATTTGTGAAGAAGAAGGACGGTACTATGAGAATGTGCATTGATTACAGACAGTTAAACAAGTTCACAATCAAGAACAAGTATCCTTTGCCGCGTATTGATGATCTATTTGACCATCTTCATGGAGCGAGGGTTTTCTCCAAGATTGATTTGAGGTTAGGGTATCACCAGTTGAAGATTCGGGACTCGGATATTCTTAAGCCAGCTTTCAGGACCCGATATGGACATTATGAGTTCCTTGTGATGTCTTTGACTAATTCCCCAACATCGTTTATGTATCTGATGAATAGTGTGTTTCAGCCTTATCTTGACTCGTTCATTATTGTATTCATTGATGATATCTTGGTGTACTCTCGTAGCCAGGAGAAGCATGCCCAACATCTAAGGATTGTGTTGCAGCGGTTGAGGGAGGAGGAGATTTATGCAAACTTCTCCAAGTATGAGTTTTTGCTTAGTTAAGTGGCGTTCTTGGGGAACGTGGTGTCCAATGAGGGTATTCAGGTGGATCCAAAGAATATAGAGGCGGTTCAGAGTTAGCCCAAACCATCCTCAGCCACGGAGATTCGGAGCTTTCTTAGTTTGGCTAGTTATTACCATTGTTTCGCGGAGGGTTTCTCATATATTGCATCTCCCTTGACCAAATTGACCCAAAAGGGTGCTCTTTTCAGGTGGTCGGTGATCGGTTCCAACCCTACACCATTATATAGTAGCAAGGAATGGTCGATGCAGTTTTACCCAACAAGGTCGGGATCGATTTCCACAGGGAGTTAATTTGGTTTGGAGTTGGGTATCTAACTAATCTAGATGCTTGTATTGTTCCTAATTGCACTTCCAAACATTTTTTTGATTGATTATATTCTAATTTTTATACTATTGTATGCTAAGAGTAAGCTAAGTACAATATTTTTGGTGAAAGTTTTCAAGTGTTAAAAGGTACTAGGGAAATGACTTCCGCCTAGGTGAGTATCTAATGGGTATCAGGAATCTAGGACAATCTTGTTATGATTGGGGTCGTTATATAACCATCACACAAAAGTGCTCACTATATAACTGTCGGTAGTTTGAGTGACTTTGCCCGATTTGGTTTTCTCAAGCCCAAGTGGGTGTTCATGCAAAGCAAGTGAAATTGGCTGAAGTCGGGTATTGCTATTTCTAGGTTTAACCCTTTAATTGGGGCTATCAATCTCTTGAATTCACCCAAATTCCTTGTTAGCCTAATTTTCCTAGACCTAGTCCCTCTTTCTCAAGAAGAGCCTAAGTCATAAAGGCATGAATCAGTGTTTGCAACCACTAATTCTACAATTAAATCATGAATTAGGCTAAATATCACTAACCCATAAACAATTAAGCCCTAAAATTCAAGACCCATTAAATACTCATATTAGGGTTGGGTCACAACCCTAGCTATAAAGACTAGCTACTCATAATAACAGCAGAAATCAAAGATAAAGATGAAATATAAGCCATAATATTAAAGTACAAGATTAAAATCTAAAGTTTGAAGAGAAATCTACTACAAAATTTCCCAAAAAGGGTAAAAATAGTCGTTCACATGCTCTGCTGAACAAAACTTAACCTAAAATTGTCAAAAATGTCTATTTATACTAAGCTGAAATTTTCGAACAAAAATACCCCTATGGAGGTTTTGCGGACGCATAATTCTGACCGCGTCCGCACTTCTGCTTTCGCGGTCGCGTAATATTAAGCGCAATCTGCGTTTCTTCATATTTAGGCTTGGGTAGAGCTTGGTTTCACGGAACGCATATTTTCAACCGCGTCCGCGTGGGATTCGCGGTTGCATAATTTGGACGCGGACCGCGTTCTTCAATTGAGCCCAAGTTGTAAAGTCTCTGAACCCTGAAACACGCTCTCAGCAGAATTCCAATCGCGGACGCGCTTCTCCATCACGGTCAGTGTTGATTCTTGTGCTCAAAACAGCCTCTCTGAATCTCACTTTCGCAGGCCGCATATTTGTGGCTGCCTCAGCATTGGTCCTTACGCAGTCGCGCTTTTCTGCCGCTCTCAGCACTCTTGTTCCAGCCTTGGATTTGTGCAAATTTGACTCCTTTCTGAGTTGATTAAGGTTTCTTTGGCTCATTTTTAACAAACCCTGCAAGCAAGCACATTAAGTTAGTTTCAGGGAATATATTCAAGCATTTTTGGCCCAAATTCTAAGTAAAAAAGAGCAAATAACAAGCTAAAATCCCTACTTTCAGAAGCTCTAGACTGCTTTGACTACGGCTCTAGTTCTAGTTCTACCATCAACTTCTGATTCATACATTGTGTATTGTGATGCTTCTCGGATCGGTATTGGGTGTGTTCTGATGGAAGAGGGTAGAGTGATTGCCTATGCTTCGTGCTAGTTGAATCCACATGAAAAGAACTATTATGTCCACGACCTTGAGTTAGCAACTATTTTTCATGCCTTGAAGATTTGGCGGCACTATTTGTACGGTGTCCATTGAGAGATTTACACTGATCATCGGAGTTCGCAACATCTGTTCAAATAGAAGGATCTTAAATTGCGTCAGCGGAGGTAGTTGGAGCTGCTTAAGGACTATGATATCACCATTCTGTACCATCCCGGGAAGGTAAATGTGGTGGTCGATGCTTTGAGTCACTGAGCGGAGAGTTTGGGGAGCTTAGCATAACTACCAGTAGCAGAGAAGCCATTGACGTTGGATATTCAGGCCTTAGCCAGCCAGTTTGTTAGATTGGATATTTCTGAGCGTGGTTGAGTGTTAGCTTGTGTGGTCTTCTCTTTATGATCATATCAGGGAGATTCAATATGACGAGCCCCATCTACTTGTCCTTAAGGACACGGTCCAGCACGGTGATGCTAAGGAGGTCACTATTGGGGATGATGGTGCATTAAGGATGCAGGGCAGGCAATGTGTGCCCAATGTAGATGTTTTGCGTGAGTTAATTCTTCAGGAGGCTCATAGTTCGCGGTATTCCATTCATCCGGGTTCCGCGAAGATGTATCAGGACTTGAGGCAGCATTTCTAGCAGAGGAGGGTGAAGAAGGACATAGTGGAGTATGTAGCTCGGTGTCTAAATTGCCAGCAGGTGAAGCATGAGCATCAGCGGCCAGGTGGGTTGCTTCAGAAGCTAGAGATTCCGTAGTGGAAATGGGAGCGGATCACCATGAATTTTGTTGTTGGGCTTCCCCGGACTCAACGGAAGTTTGATGCAGTTTGGGTAATTGTGGATAGACTGACCAAGTCAACTCATTTCATTCCTGTGATGACTACCTATTCTTCCAAGCAGCTGGCTCGAGTGTATATCCGTGAGATCGTCAAGCTTCATGGAGTATCGCTATCTATCATCTCTGACCGGGGTACGCAATTTACATCACGGTTCTGGAGGGTCGTACCGTATGATTTGGGTACTCGAGTGTAGTTAAGCATAACATTTCACCATTAGACGGACAGACAGTCCGAGCGCACTATTCAGATACTAGAGGATATATTCCGTGCGTGTGTGATGGAGTTTGGGAGTTTGTGGGATCAGTTTTCTCCACTTGTGGAGTTTACCTACAACAACAGTTATCAGTCGAGTATCCAGATGGTACCGTGTGAGGCTTTGTATAGTAGGGGGTGTCTGTCTCCAGTGGGTTGGTTCGAGTCGGGCGAGGCTAGGTTATTGGGTAAAGACTTGGTTCAGGACGCTCTGGAGAAGGTTAAGGTGATTCAGGATCGACTTCGCACAGCCCAGTCCAGACAGAAGAGTTATACAGATAGGAAGGTTTGCGATGTTGCATTTATGGTTGGAGAGCAGGTCTTGCTCCGTGTGTCACCCATGAAGGGTGTTATGAGGTTTGGAAAGAAGGTCAAGCTGGGTCCAAGTTTTATTGGCCCATTTGAGGTGTTGTGACGTGTTGGGGAGGTTGCTTATGAGCTTGTCTTGCCTCCCAGTATAGTAGGAGTTCATCCAGTATTCCATGTTTCTATGCTCCGGAAGTATCATGGTGATCCATCTCACGTGTTGGATTTCAGCTCAGTCCAGTTGGACAAGGATTTATCTTATGTTGAGGAGCCGGTGGCTATTTTGGACAGGCAGGTTCGAAAGCTGAGGTCAAAGAACATTGCTTCCGTGAAGGTTCAGCGGAGGGGTCATCCAGTCAAGGAGGCGACTTGGGAGACAAAGCATGATATGCGCAACCATTATCCTCATCTTTTCATCACTTCATTATGTCTCTATACTCGTTCGAGGACGAACGTTTGTTTAAGAGGGGGAGGATGTAACGATCGGCCGGTCATTTCGAGAGTTATAGCCTCGTTCCCCTATTTTCTGCTTCTTTTGTTCTATAGTTGTTATATAACTTACCAGGTTAGTTGGTTCGGGTCCAGAGTGATTTCAGAGTGAATTGAGACACTTAGTCACTTAATTGAAAGCTTAAGTTGGAAAAGTCGACCAAATGTCAGCTTATCTATAAACGACCTTAGATTTGAATTTTGATGGTTCTGTTAGCTCTGTTAGGTGATTTTGGACTTAGGAGCACGTCCAGAATGTGATTTGGAGGTTCATAGTAGAATTAGGCTTGAATTGACAAAAGTTAGAGTTTTGGAAAGTTTAACCGGGAGTGGACTTTTTGATATCAAGGTCGGACTGGATTTCTGTAAGTTGAAGTAGGTTCATGGTGTCATTTATGACTTGTGTGCAAAATTTGAGGTCAATCGGACGGGGTTGATAGGTTTCGGCGTTGTTTGGGGAATTTGGAAATTTCAAAAGTTCAATAGGCTTGAATCCGTGTGTAATTCGTGTTTTTGATGTTGTTTGAGGTGATTTGAGGGTTCGACTAAGATTGTATCGTGTTTTGGGACTTGATGATATGTTTGGTTGAGGTCCCGGGGGTTCTCAGGTGAGTTTTGGAGGATTAACGGATCACTTTTGGACTTAGGTTGTTGGCTGATAACTGCTAGTGTATTTCTTCTGTTTCCTCTTATGCGTACGCAAGAGAAGCCTCGCGTTCACGAAGGGTGTTTGTGAGCTGGAAAGATTTTGTTCTACACGTTGTTTCCTCTATTGTTATTTGTTTATATATCATATCATTATTTTCGGGCTAGTTTCATGACATTGTGAGTCCGTGCGTGAGACCGGAGAGATTGATGACTGAGTGATGCCGAGAGCCTGATTATGAGTGACATTTATGGGATCGGGCTGCACGTCGCAGCGGTTATATTGATTTATGATAGCGCTTGGGCTGAAGGAGCCCCTCCGGAGCCTGTACACATCCCCAGTGAGTGCGGTTGACATTATTGAAGGATGGATCTTCCCTGGACATGGATCTTGTCTGAAGCATTTGATACCTGGAGATAGATATTCTCCACGGACCGAATTGGCCTTCCTTGGTATTGGGTGACTGATGATCAGTGATGTATATATTCTGGGATGGATCTTCCCTGGGCCGTATGGACCATATACAGTACCGAGTGATTGAGTATTTGAGATCGTGAGCACATGAGGCTGTCAGAGTGGTGTATCACATACAGTATGTGCATTGGCATGTAGTAGTAGAAGAGTTGTATCCTTCATATTATTCAGAGTTGATCTATTTTTACTGTTTTGAACTATCTATTCCACTTGAAAGCATGCCTACGTTTCTGCATTATTTTTTCTATTTTAATTGTACAGGTTAAGTTCGTCACTATATTTCAATCCAAAGGTTGGACTTGTTACTTATTGAGTTGGTTGTACTCATGTTACACCTTGCACCTGGTGTGCAGATCCAGGTGCTTCGAGTCGCGACTACGACTGATCGAGGAGTCCGGATTTGGAGACATTGAGATAGCTGCATGGCGTTCGCAGTTATTAGAGTACCAACTTTATTGTCACTTTTTTTGCCTTATTGGGAACATGAACTTTGTTCATAGTTCATTAACCTGGTTTCCCAAGGTTAACATTGTTATAATGAAGGTCAGGCCTAGCCCTCCTTCAACAACTGTAATCTATCTTCAAGTGGCAATAAAATTGTTACTCGATTTAATTAAAAAAATTTATCGCAAACTGGAAAAAAAGTTGTCATACACTGAGTTAGTACAATTGGGTCTTGCAGAAAGTGAGTTGATAATCCCACAAAAATAACACAAAAAATAGAAAAAAAATTGTTTAACAGAAATAGACATACAAAATTGGATGAAGCATTTTAAGATTAATAAGAGCAAAAGAGGGAGCAAATTGCTTTAATGGTTTCAACCCACAAACCGCACCGCCCCGCTTGAAAGTTTTACAAAAAGGCAGTCAAGTCGCTTCGCCCCGCACCTCGTCAGAGCAAACCCATCCTGTTCCGCATCAGAGAAAACCCGCCTTGTACTCGTCCCACTGCCATCCCTACCTACCATCACTTATTTTCCCTTTTTATGGTGGTGAGATATATATTGGATATACTTATGCAATTGAAATTAAGTTCCCTTCATGATCTTGTCACACACATACCATTTAAAATGAAAGCAAAAGTCTTTATGAGAAAACTCTACCTAACTCTAGGAGAATATAAACCTTATGCGTACAAGAAAGAAATACAATTGTACATAAGAAATTTTTTATCCCAACCCGATCCTTTTAAGTGATATATTGAGAAAAATTATATTTTAATTAATTATCGTCAAGTCATAAATCTTATGAAAAAATAATTTTCATGCGCTTATAATTTTGGTGCATGCACAAACTGAATATAACCAGGGGCAGATCTAGTAAGGTCTGGTGGGGTGGTACTCCACCCGCAAGTTTCGATCGAAATTTTGTGTATATACGTATACATATATAAGAAATTGTATATATATTTAAACCGCCACCATTGTAGTAAATGACGCAAAGGTGCCTAGGTAAAGGGTAGACTATTCCATCTTGGTTGTGAAGGATCAAACCCCACTAGCAATAATTTTTTAAACTTTTAGTTGGCTACATCACGTTAAACTTTCAATCATACATTCTATATATTCTGTACTCTTTTTTTCATCTTCTATAATTATTGTTAACTTTCTTACTTTATTTATACACTCTAGATTTTCTTTTTTTGTCTCTTATTAGTTAAGTATTTATTATTTTCACGCAAAGTTGAAATAATATTCTTTTGCAAATCTTCACTCTATCACAATTATAGTACTATATTTTTCCGACCAATCGGTTTATATTATATACCAAAAAATTAAGTAACAGAATCGAAGTCCAAAGTTGTTCAAACCGACATAATAGTTACTCTATCTTAATGTATAAATAACGATACATAACGACACATGGACATTCAAAGCACGTGATACTCGAAAGCGCCAAATCGTGGATCCGTCTCTACATCTAACAATTACTATTATACAATTCATTAACTTAATATCCGAAATATACCTCAATTTACAACGGGGAACAATCATTCGAGGTTCAAATAAGGGTGATTTGCACAAATAAGATTATTTGGTGCTACTATTTAAATTTTGACTTAGTTAACCAAAGCCTTAAAAAATAGTCTCTGGCCAGAATTTTGAAGCATGCTCTTTAGAGTTCTTTTGGACAAGCTCCTGACAATTCCTAGAATTTTTATATTTGATTTGGCAAATTTTTTCTTTAGTAAAAGTAATGGTGATTTTCATAAAATTCTTATGGTTACTACAATTTTTTTGCAACTGGCCACAAAATTCTGATGGTTACAATAGTGGTGGTGAAAAAATCATGGCAAATGTATAACTAGGCACGAAAATTTGACAGTTGCCATAATTATTATGCAGTTTTACCACCATGTTTTTGCTTCAAAATTGGCCCAATATCAATGTCAAATGACTCCAATTTGATATACAATTTTCTAATAGCAATCTCAATAATTTTCAATAGTTAGATTCAACTTAAATCTTCAAAAGTCATAGATCCACTTTGTCTTCTTAGATAAATTTTTTTTTTTCAAGCTCAAACAAAATTCAACAATGGTATTTTTTATTTTCTCCAATCAAACCAATCCAAATCATTAAAAGTAGACAACATTAGCTCAACATAATATTACTCACCCAATTTTAACAATAACACCACATATTTTATTATTATTATTTTAATTTTAATTTTAATTGTGTGCTCATAATTTGTTAAAAGAAGAAGAATGAAAGGAAGAAAGGAGAAGAAGAAGAGGCAAAAGGAGGAAGAAGAAGATTCAGAAATAGGAGGAGGAAAAAAAAGTTCGATGAAAGCTAAAAAGACAAGAATTTTTTAATAAGGTTAAAATATAAACGGTGGTCTTGAAAGGTCCTTCTAGTGTAATTTCTTGTTGGAATTTTTATATTTTTATGTTATATAGGAAACTATATTACCCTCAATGTTTAGGGTTTGATATAATTATATTCAGTATATTTAATTATCAATTATATACCACTAGTGGTTTTTAAGGATATTAATTATACTCCTAATTTAATGGTACCGTATATTCCTTCTAATCCCTCTCCCCCCACGTTTCTCTCTCCAATTCTCACACCTTCACCCACGTTTCCCTCCCACACCCACGATTTCTGTATCAAAATCCCATTATTTCTTCCATAGCCAAGGCACTGTCGGCACCTCTGCAATCTTGTCCCAATGTTTTTGTGCCCGGGAAAGATGAGCACAAGCCTGGTCGATTTGATGGTTATGATTTCGGGTTCCTTCACATTAAGGTTTATCTCCCAGAGTTTGATTCTCAATATGTTTTGAGCTCGAACAAATCTTTTTATCTTTTTTTTTTATGCTTCAATTGTTGGCAAAAGTCAATTTTCTTGTAACAGTTCATGGGAGGATTTTTCTTAGGAAGATCTATCCCTTTATCATGTTCTTTTGGATTCCGTATTTAGCATAACAGTTTCGTAAGGAGTAACAAGAGCATATAGGAGAATCACAGAATTGTAGCATAATTGGAATTTTCGACATAGTTGTGTTTTTTGCAGAAGATTTGTAGAAGTTTTTGTCATTTTTTATTTGTGAAAACATAAAATAAAGCATCTACAATCAGAATAAAAATAATCTACAATTTATCTACAAAATATCTACAAACTGGGTACATTAAATTTTAATATTCCCAATTCCCATTCAATTGTAGCATAATTGAGATTTTCGACATAATTGCGATTTTTGCAGAATATTTGTAGAAGTTTTAGTCGTTTTTGATTTGTGAAAACAGAAAACAAAGCATCTACAATCATAATACAAATAATCTACAATTTATCTACAAAATATCTACAAACTGGGTACATTGAATTTTAATATCCCAATTCCCATTCAATTGTAGCATAATTAGGATTTTCGACATAATTGCGTTTTTTGCAGAAGATTTGTAGAAGTTTTAGTCATTTTTGATTTGTGAAAACAGAAAAGAAAGCATCTGCAATCAGAATACAAATAATCTATAATTTATCTATAAAATATCTACAAACTGGGTACATAGAATTCTAATATCCCAATTCTCATTCAATTGTAGCATAATTGAGATTCTCGACATAATTGCGTTTTTTGCAGAAGATTTGTAGAAGTTTTAGTCGTTTCTTATTTGTGAAAACAGAAAGAAAAAAAAAAGCATATACAATCAGAATATAAATAATCTACAAATTATCTACAAATTGGGTACATATTTGGACTCGACATGCTTCCTCTGAAATGTATATTTCACATTTTAGATACACATTTTTGTACAAAACAGTACTAAATCATCCACCTTTTTCTTACTAACACGCATCTGCAATATTGTTACGTTAGACGTAAGTGTTGACAGCCTAGAACAACTTGTATATTTTTAATTCTTTTAGTTGAGTTTCAAGTAATTAAATATTTTAAAAAGATGATATCGAATCCATTAAAACCAGACAATTAATTAACGAATTCCCAATATTAGCGCGTCTGTGAACAACTAATTTTTTATCACACCCAAATTCTATACTTTTTTGCTGTAAATATTAATTT
>ML415675.1:2411-39369 GCA_005239525.1 Nicotiana knightiana | reverse complement strand
CAGGATTATATTTGCAACGCCCGTTTAGTCTTCTACAAGACATAGTTGAGCGTGATCAACTGTATTCTGTTTTGATGATCTAACAAACTTTTATGTGGAGAACCAGATAAAAGACCTAATCTGTAGACAACACAACCAGCCAGCTTTAACTCAAATAATTTTGGATAGTACACTGTTGAACTTATAAAGAACAACTGAGGGACCTGATCCCTTGACAGACTCCCAGTCGATAGTACAGGTCAACTCTACAGCTGTAAAAATCTGTGACAGAAAAGTGACTGCCTGCAACTGTACACGCTACAGTGCAGTAACAATGCAGCAGTCACTTCCCATTGGTTGTGAAGTGTACTCTCAAGATATGGGACATCCTCCTTGGAGTGTGCCAAGATCTTTAATATCTTGTTTGAAGCCAAACAAGAATATTCACTTGAGCAATTACTAAGAACATTCTCTCAAGCATTAAAGTGGTCTCTAGCATTGAAGATTCAAGTGTTTCAAGAGCAAGAAGACAACTCCACTAAAAAGGACCAGTTCCACCTTGTGTCGTTAGTTGAGTTGTAACCTTGCATTTTGTTTTCATTATATCCTACTCGCTTTTGTAGAAGCATTTTGTTAGGAACCTCTCAACATAAACCTCTTGTGTGTTGTAGTGACTAGTGTAGTCACAAGTGAAAAGTCTTTGTAACTAGAGAGTGACAAAGTGGCTTATAATAGTGATTACAAGTTAGTGTGTTGAAGTATGTGTAAGAAGTACATTACAAAGTGGCTTGTAATAGTTTAGGTTACAAGTTAATGAAGTTGAAATCCTAGGAGTGTAGGTCGTGGTTTTTGTCTCCTTGAGTGGGATTTTTCCACGTAAAAATCCCTTGTCTCTTTTACTTGATTTCTTAGTGTACTCCTCTGTGGGAACTAGTAGAGGACCAGGTATCTCTACTATTTTGTGGACTCATAGAAACTATCATAATTACTATGTCATGCGCTCCTTCCCTTTGATGTCGGAAACTGAGATTGAATTCATCTCCCTCGTTGTCGGTTGATCGCCTCTTATCTGCTTGATTCCTTTGGGTGTTGGAATTTTCAACAATTGGTGATATGTTGAAGGCACAACTTTCATCTTGTGTAACCATGGCCTTCCCAGGATGATGTTATATCCCATATCAACATTTACTACTTCGAATAGAGTCATTTTCATTACTCCTTCAGTGTTCGTGAGCAGAAAGATCTCTCCTCGAGTCGTCACGCTCGCAAGGTTGAATCCAGTGAGGAGCTTTGTTGCTAGAATAATGCTTCCGCTGAGTTTAGCTTGTAAAATTCTCTCCATTGTATGATATTAGTTGAACTACCTGGATCCATTAGAGCACGTTTAATCTTAAAATCTAACACATTTAAATAAATTACTAGTGTGTCATTCTGTGGTAACAACAATCCATCGGCGTCTTCCCCCTTGAAAGTGATATCGTCTTCTCGGAACAATGAGTTATTGATACTTTCGTCTTCTTAGCTGCCGAAAAGGTGACTCCGTTAATCTCATTCTCCCCCGATGATCATGTTTATCATTTGACGTGGGGTTTCTTCTCCTCTTTTTGAAGATCCTGTGTTGTCTCTGTTGCGACCGTATTAGTTCTTAGCTCGATCACTCAAGAATTTTCGGAGGTGACCATTCTTCAATAGTGTTTCCACCTCTTCCTGGAGGTGTCGGTAGTCCCATATTCGATGACCGTTCGTCCCGTGGTATTCACACCATAAGTTGGGATCCCTATGGTTGGAATCGGACCTCATAGGCCTCGGGAATCGTGCCTCTATAATATTTCTCATGACTGATACCAGTTCCACTACACTGACATTGGAGTTATATTCTGATAACTTGGGGTAAGAAAGATCCTGAGACCCCGACGTTTATTTATCTCGGAGATCTATTGTTTCAACCACAATCATTCCCTCTGTTAACGGTGAAGCTTCTCAGAAGTTTCTGTCGTGACCTTCAGTCCGCTCATAAGGCAAAAATCGGCCCCTTGAAGTCCGTCTATCCGTGTTATATTCATCCTTTGATTTTTCTCTACTCTTCTCCCGTCCTTTGGCCGATGATGTAGAACCGACCTGATCATCTTTGATCCTTATCTTTGACTCGTACCGGTTGTGAACATCTACCCAAGTTCTTGCTTGAAACTTAATAAGACTCTCCTTCAGCTTCTGGGAAGCGTTTGAACTACTTGGATTCAATCCTTTGGTGAATGCTTCGCTGCCCATTCATCCAGGACATCAGGAAGCAACATTCTTTCTTTCTAGAATCGGGTAATAATTCAGATTCTCCCTGTGCGTCCTGAATATGTCGGCCTTCCGAGCTTGCACTTTTCTGGCCCCGGAATGAGACTTAATGAAAGAATTCACGAGCATCTCAAAGGAATTTATGGAATGCTCGGGTAATAATTAATACCACATTAGAGCTCCCCTCGTGAGAGGTTCTCCAAATTTCTTTAGTAACACAGATTCAATTTCGTGAGGAGCTAAATCATTTCCTTTTACCGCCATTGTATATGTGATAATATGCTCTTGTGGGTCTGAAGTTCCATCATACTTTGGAATTTTAGGCATTTTGAACCGCTTTGGGATTAGTTCTGGTGCCGCACTCGGCTTGTACAGTAATTGAATGTACTTCTTCGAATTTGGGCCTTTCAATACTGGTAGTGCGCCCTGGATTTGGTCCATGCAGACGTTTAATTCCCTCACAAACCGTAAAATCTCATTCATGAATGAGTCGTTTTCGTTGTTGAGTCCGGATCTGATCCCCCAGGACCATCGGAGCCAACTTCACCCCTGGGAGTGTTGTTGTCGACTCTCTGCATTTCTTAGTCTGGGGGAACAATGAGAGGAATTGGATCTCGTCTGTTTGCATTATTCAAAGCCCCTGATAACACCTGCTTCAGTTCTATCATAACTTGATCCTGCCGTATGAGATGGCCTAGAGTAATTGCCTGTTTCTCTTGAAGGACCCTCATCGCATATGCTACATGCTCCTCATCAACATCATCGAGAGTTGTCCTACGAACCTGTAGAGGTACCGCCTGTCATGTCCTCTACAATGATAATTGAGCTTACTATTTATAGCTATGTCTAGGAAAGGAGGTCCTAGGATCGTGCCTATTTTAATTCCAATTATGAGGGTCATTGATGAAGATGTAATGGTGAACATAAATGCCAAACTCTCTATAATGGACCATTAATGCTGCAGAATATTCCCTAGTATATGCAACCGGGCGCATAGCATTTACTACACCTTTACGAACGTTATTCCTTTCGGTGACAAGCGAAACGGCTGCGTCCGGTCTTCGGCCATCCCCATCTTGGGTTCCACGTGTCCTCCTTTTAGACCACCACATGTCATATCATATTTTAGCCTATACAAAAACCTTTTTCTTTCTTAGTTGTTTACTTAGAGTAAATTTGGAACCTCTTTACCTTCTTTGTGTTTTCTTTTATTTTTGAGTTTTGTTTCTATTTACCCCGAAAAATGAGTAATAATTAAATTTGTACGCGGTTTAAAGGATACGTGGTTTAATTCAATACGAATAATTAAAAATAACAGATAGATGAATAAAAGACAAAATAAATGATCAAACCAATCACAATGTAATGACCAAGTCTGATCTAAGATTAAACAGTGGAGATCGTCCTTGATTGGACCCTCGGACAAGCTCAGTCGCGTGTGCAAAAAAGAACAAGTGAGTAATGCCTTGAACAATAGCTAGAAGACAAAAGTAAGCTTTTATTAGATTGAATTTCATGTTACCCTGTATCAGACTAAAGAAAAACTTCCCTTTTATATAGTAGGAGAATTTCAGTCCTATTACAAGTCTAAAAACAGTAAAAATCTTGTTTTTCGGTAATAGTTGATCAATATTTGATACCGAACGGGATTCACACCGTAAAATTTGGCTGAGAGAGAATATTACGGCCCCCTATCCGTCATGCATAACCGTTCACCGCGTCTCCCGAGGTATAGAAGCCCTACTCGGTCTGAGATACGTCACTTTGCCATGTGCATCTCAGATATGTCCATCCTTCCTGGGTCTCGATTCGAGGGGTTCTTGGCCTTGATTTTAATCACGCCGAGACGTGCTTCCCCTTCGTTCTCGCATCGAAAATTAGGGAAAACTTTACTCCCGATTCTACCCGTACACAGATAGTCTCCTCATTTTTCGGAGAGTAGATTTATTGAAGCGACAAAAAGCAATAAATTAATCCCAGTTCCTTCTTCTGTATGTTATAACCGATCTGACGGGTTAGCGAAACATCCCATCAGTCACGTTGTTCTGACTTCCGACACGTGTCAGCCACCAGTTGACTGTCCTTGAATGCAAAACGTCACGCATTGATTATTCTTCCTCTATAAAAGCTCCGACCCCTCTTTCACTTTTTAAATTTTTTATTCCAAAGTTCTTTGATTTACCCTCGAATTCTGTACTTAACTCTAACTCCTTCAAATATTTCATACATTTTTTTCTAGATCTTCACATCTTCATCTCCAAATCTTCAAACCAGACCTTCATATATTCATCTTCATCTTCATCCTCATCTTCAGACCCTCATATTTTTCTTCAAACCTTCATATTTTCTAGAAGCCAATGGCAAAAACTTCCAAATTCGTGCCTCAACAAACCGCCACTTCAACTTCCAACCTGACCACGGTGTCAAGGTGGCCATTCCTGAGGTGGTCTCGGAGCCTCCCTTGAAGAGTTTCAATCCCATGGTGAGTTTTTTGCCCAAATAATTACATTTACATAACTTTTACATTTGATAAGTCTTTTTTCCCTTTCACAAGTTTGCCCAAGACAACCGAGATTTGACCATTAGATCAGGAGGAAGGCCCTGTCCTCGCTTGCTGAACCCTCGACTTCGGACAACTCAGAGCTGCCACAAATGAGGAGAAAAAGAAGATAAAGAGGAAATCCTCTGGCTCACAGGACACCGAGGTGAAGAAGAAAAAGGTTGTTGTCTGGGTCCATAAAAGTAACAAAAAGAACACCAAAGCCAGGGTACCTCGATTCCCTCTTTTGGCTCAGGGATTACCTTGAGGATGAAAATCGTGAGTTCATTGCTCACGAATCAACCATCGACAAGGGAGAGCAGGCGGCAACTGGGGAAGGTGGCCGAGAGGTCGATCCCTCTCTAGTTCAGGAATCAAAAGGAGAATCGGAGGCCACAGCCTCCCGAGAAGACTCTCCTGCCTCGAAGGAAGTAGTCGGCGTCATTGACATCGCGAAACACCATACCACAAATATCCCATGCTCGAAGAGGTTCTAGTCGATAAAGAAAAATGAAACGAAACTTCACGGCACGCAGAAGATGCCCTCAACATGTTCTTCGATGCCATGAACATAAGCGTGTTGGAGGACTATTCCGGGCTTGGTCAACTGGAGGTCCCAAAAAAGGATGTGCAATCAGGGGCAGGCGAGTCGAGCTCGAGCCCGAAGCTAATGTGTCAATTCCCCTTCCCTGAGTGTGGATCCTGATTGTAAAATACGTTCTTACTTATCCCGGCGGAATGCCCAGGCACTCTCCGCCCCGGTGGGTGTGGCCAGCTATCTTCGTTGCTTGGTGATTGAGGAGGACCAGGAGAAGATGAACTAAGTAGGCACATCGAGCCTCTTCAACGAGGAGCAATATGCACTAAACTGGTTAATGTCTCTACTCCTTGTATCCTTTTTGAATTTTACTTAGTTTCAGCATGTACGAACGACCTTATTGTTTCTCAGGTTTCGGTGCTCCCTATGAAAGCTTCCTTCGATCCCGAATGGAAATCAACTAGCTCGCGAGCTCAAAGAGAAGGGCCATACCAGCTCCGGGTGGAAAAAGACAAAGTCGACAAGTGGTCACAGCTAAATGCTGAACTCTAGGCACAACTAGCTTTACTCGCTTCGGAATAGGAAGCCATTGGCCAGGAATATACTGCGCTGAGGTCCAAATTGGAAGCAAATTCAATTGATTCCTCCAAAGTTGAGGAAATTCTGGCCCTATATAAGGTTGATGGAGATATACTAGGCCCGCTTAAAGATGAAGACCGATTATGTAAAACGACTATCCAGTAGGGAGACCCCGAGGAGATTCACGCCTCAGGTTTTGACCTTTTGGCCTAAATCGAAGAAGCCAAGAGGCTCGAGACCGAGGCAAGGGAAATCTATGAGCCCAAAGGTCCCGAAGGCTTTGAAGGTTTCGATGCTGAGTCGAGCTCCGGTGAAGATCAGGCGTAGATGCCTTAGTTCTTTTTTGTTTCACTTTTTGTACATTTTTCTTCCTTGTTTATTTTGAGACCGTTTTATCGTGCCTTTGTAAATGTTTATTTATACATGTATATAAAATTTCCCCTTTGGCAACATTGTGTTTTTACTTTTCAGCATGTGTTTGCCATTTTATATCGTCTTTAATGTCTTAGCATAAAATCAAACGTAATATAGAGCATCCATTCATTGGAGGTCTGAATGGGGCCCGATTTAGATGGCTACTCCGGATTACTCTTGACTTTGAAATTTTGATAAAATCGAAGGCCTTTAAGATGTTTAAGTGTTTTAGTCGTATATGATGATGTTTTTACCGAGGGTAACCCTTTAATAGGTTTTGATTATACGTAAGGGCCTTACTTTCTAAGTACGGACATCGGATGTATCCAAGCCGTTTATGTTGGTCGTAGCCTTTCATATTCGGGCACTGCCTAATAGGCTTGGTGCCTCCGGGATTCGATAGCTCGAGCCGTCTGTTTTTTTATCAAACGACAATCCCCGAGTTGGGGTAGCCCATGAGATTTAGGATCTAGGATCCGTTGTGAAGCATCGATGAAGCGAAATGCGTAGTAATATATTATAAAGGAAGAAAAGATTTCTTTCATTATTTTATATGTAGATTACATAATCGGAGGCGCATAAGCCTTGTGCCATGGCTACAGAGGGCTATATGGGCATGATTCGTTTGACCGTTTGACCCTTACAATAAATCCTAACCACCAAGCCTTGTATTTTGACATATAAAATTTCCCCTTTCTAAAGATCTTAACTTAGGGGTAATGGCCCCCAGTATTTGAGGTTGAACTTGTGAGGGCTCGGATACTGTTGGTTTGGTGCAAACGATCAACAATTCTGGTCCAAGGCCAGTCTTCGAAACTAAGGTAGCATGTTTTACTGTTGCCTCGTTAAAAACCTTGCCAAAAAACCCACTTCGAGACATAATAGGTTCAAGGGAAAAAGAGTACAACATGTGCTTTCAGACCTAACGGTCACATTTGGCCTTGGTCGAGTACCTACATAAGTTAGTCCGTAATATAACGAAATTAGAAAGGGAATTTATTTCTTACCTTAGAAGTAGTATCTCTTTTAGTGTGCCACATTCTAGTTGTTTGGTAGTTGTAAACCGTTTCCCGATTCGAGTTTATACGATCCTTTGTCGGTTATTCCGGCAACTCTATACGGTCCTTCCCAATTCGGGGCCAGTTTCACGCCATTTGGGTTCCTGGTGTGTAGCGTTACTTTTCTTAACACCAAATCCCCAACTTGAAAATATCAAAGGTTGGCTCTTCGGTTGTAGTAGCTCTCTACTCGCTGCTTCTGGGCGGCCAACTGGACCATGGAGACTTCCTTTTCGTCCAATAAATCCAAGCTCATGGCCATGGCCTCGCCATTTGACATTTTGGTAGCATACTGGAACCTGATGCTTGGTTCCCCTACCTCGACTAACATCAAGGCTTCCTCTCCATAGACTAGAGAGAACAGGTTCACCCTGATACTCGACATTGAAGTCGTACAGTATGCCCACAAGATTTCGAGCAAGATTTTCTCCCATTTTTCCCTTTGAATCAGTCAATTTCCTTTTCAGGTTTTGGATATAGTTTTTTTTGTCGATTCCGCTTGCCCGTTCCCACTAGGGTGGTAAGGCATTGATAATATCTTCTTAATCTTATGGTCTTCGAAAAACTTACTTACCTCGTTGCCGACGAATTGTTTTCTGTTGTCGCAAATGATCTCGGTTTGCATCCAAAATTGACATATTATGTGATCCTAGATAAGGTTGATGAATTACTTGTCCCGGACCTTCTCAAATTCCTAAGCCTCGACTCATTTGGAAAAATAATCGGCCAAGAGTAGTATGTATTGAGCCTTGCCGGGCGCCCATGGCAGAGGACCGATGATATCTATTCCCAACTTCATAAACAGCCATGGCGACAGGACCGGGTGGATGCAGGACCGGGTGAAGCACCTCTCCCGGTTGATGAATCATCAGGTCTGTCTTTGGCATTCGTTGCATATTGATACGAATCCATTTGCATCCTTCTCCATTTGGCTCTGATTATCTTTCAAGGATTCTGCAATAGTTCCCGCAAGTGCTCTCGTGGAATTCCCTCATGGCATATTCAGTCTCTCCCTGACCTAAGAATCTAGCCAGTGGTATGAAGAAGGACCTTCTGAACAATTTCTCTTAGACTAAACTAAACCTGGAAGCTTTGGTGCGCAGGGCCTTCGTTTCCTTGGGATCCGATGACAATTTTCCTATCTTTAGGTAATGTATGTATTTGTTTCTCCAATCCCAAGTTAAACTAGTTGATTTTACTTCAGCATGACCTTTTTTACCATTGAGTTCATCAACTGCACCACTACCCTCGAGTTGAATTCATCGGAGTTGACAAACGATCCCAAGTTGGCAAATGCATCGACCTTGATATTTTGATCTCGAGGCATATGTTGCAGAGTCCATTCCTTGAATTGGTGTAGAGTGGCCGGAAATTTGTCCATGTACCTCTGTATCTGTTCATCTTTTAATTTGAATGTTCCGTTAACTTGATTTAAGATGAGGAGGGAGTCACATTTGGCTTTGATCACTTCGGCTCCGAGGCTCTTAGCCAGTTCTAGACCTGCAATCATAACTTCACTCAACTTCATTGTTAATCAGTTTTACAGTTCTAATAGACTATCTAATTACACTACCCACGGGCGGTTTTAACACGATACTCATCCCGAACTCCTTCACGTTGGAGGCATCATCCTTGAATAGGGTCTAGATCCCAAAATTAGCCCCCGAAGTGAGAAACAGTTCTTTTCCGACTTCGGGTATCTGAGATTTTATGGCAGTCCGGTGTTTGTACTTGATAGAGTACCTGCTGATTCTACGGGCCATTTAGCCAGCTGGCCTGAGAACTCGGGCCTATGCATGACATTCCTCAACGAGTTAGAGGTCACGACACATTTGGGGTGGCATTGAAAATACACTTTTATTTTCCTGGAAGCGCTTAGTAAGGCGAGCGTTAACTTTTCTAGGTTAGGGTAACTTGTTTTGGCATCGCCTAGGGTTATACTAACATAATAAATAGGAAATTGTGTAGCTTCTTACTCCAGGATAGGACACCACTTACCGCCACCTCAGAAACCTCCAAGTAAAGGTAAAATTGTTCGTCTGCCTTCAGAGTGTGTAGCAAAGGGGGGCTTGACAGGTATCTCTTGAGTTCTTCCAAAGCTTGTTGGAATTCCGGAGTCCCAAAAAATTGTTCTTTTTTTCAATAGTAAGCAGAACCGATGGCTCTTATCTTACGATCTCGAGATGAATCAGCCCAATGCGGCTATCCACCTGGTCAATCTTTGAATCGCCATGACGTTGTCGTCTATGGTGATGTCCTCTATGGACTTTATTTTCTCAGGGTTGATCTCTATCCCTTGATTAGATACCATGAAGCAGAGAAACTTGCCCGAACCGACCCCAAATGTGCACTTCTGCGGGTTTAGCTTCATGTTGTACTTCCTTAATATGTCGAAGGTTTCCTGAAAATGTTTCAAATGGTCCTCTGCTCATAGGGACTTGACCAACATAACGTCAATATAAACTTAATTAATTTTCCTATTTGTTCTTCGAACATCCAATTTACTAGGTGTTGGTAGGTGGCACCACCGTTCTTTAATCCGAACGACATTACGTTATAGCAGTAGGTGCCGAACTTTGTTATGAAAGAAGTCTTTTCTTGATCGTCCGGGTCCATCCAAATTTTGTTATACCCGGAGTAGGCATCGAGAAAGATGAGTATCTCGTGCCCGACAGTTGCGTCGATCATTCGATTGATGTTAGGCAAAGGGAAAGAATTCTTTGGACATGCTTTGTTTAAGTCCTTATAATTTACACACGTTCTAAGTTTATTTCCTTTTTTAGGTACTACCACTACGTTAGCTAACCGATATGGGCATTTAACTTCCCGGATGGAACATATTTTTAGAATTTTGGATACCTCATCCTCGATGAATACGTGTTTGATCTTAGGCTGTGGCCTTTTCTTCTCCTTGACCAGATGGAACTTCAGGTCCAAACTCAGCTTGTGAGTGGTTACCTCCGGTAGGATCCATGTTTTTTCTAGATGGCATAAAAAAAAAATCAGTGTTAGCTTTAAGAAAATCAATAAGTTTTTTCCTGAGCTCGGGGGTTAACCTCATGCCCAGGTATACCTTTCGATCTGGTAGGTTCTCAATTAATATAAATTTCTCCAACTCCTTGACCGTTGATCTGGTGGTGTCGGTTTCATCGGGAGCTATGAATGATCTCGAGACACCGTAATCGTCCTCATTGTCTGCTCCTTTTCTTCACGTCTCTCCGGTTCACTGAGGCTGGTATCATTTATTGCTATTTAGTCTCTTCTTTTTAGGTTGGTTCCTCATTTCTCGATGTTGATGCGGGGGAACCCGGATCACTTCATCGACATCAAACATTTCCCTTGCGTCCGGCTGTTCTCCATAGACCATTTTGACTCCCACGACGTGGGAAATTTTAGCGCCAGGTGTAAGGGTCGAAGGTACCGCCATCATGTTGTGGACCCATACCTTCTAAATAAAGCGTTGTACCTCATATTCCTTTCGATCACGTAGAACTTCATTTCTTGGGTTGTCCCGACAGTGTTTACCGACACAATTATTTCTCTTTTCGTGGTCTCACATGCCATATTGAACCCATTTAATACCCGGACCACCGGTACAATTTGATCCTGTAACCAGTTGCTCTACGACCCTTGATCTGATGATATTGGCCGAGATACCTAGATCAATCAACATATATTTAACCCGAGATTTATTGATAACTATAGATATTACTAGTGCATCATTGTGAGGCTGTGCGATGCCCTCGACATCTTTGTCGCTGAACGAGATAGCTCCCTCCGGAACGTAATCCCGAATGCGTTTCCCTCGTAATAGACACTTTAGCGTGTTTTATCATTGGTCCTTAGGGGACTTTGACTCCCCCAATGATCATGTTGATCACGTACTGAGTCTCCCCTTGTTCGATCTGATTGTTGGCGTCCCTATTTCTGAAGTAGTTTTTGGCTCGCTCGCTTAGGAATTGTCGGAGGTGCCCATTGTTGAACAATCGATTATCTTCTTCTCTTAATTGTTGGCAATCTTTGGTGCTATGACTGTGAGTGCTGTGATACATACATATCAAATTAGGATCTCTTTGTACATGGTCGGGCTGCAATGGTCAGGGCCACTTGGTCTCTTTGATGCGCCCTATGGCTGACACAATGTTTTCAGTGTCCACATTAAAATTGTATTCCGATAATCTTGGTGCTTCCCTACTCCCGAGCGATCTGTCAAAATTGCTCTTGCTCATTTAGCCCTCGATCACTTCTCTTCTCGTTCCTAGTTAGGTGACACCTGGATCCGTTTCCCCTCTGATCCGTGTTGTATGGATGATATCGATTTTAGACTGGCCTTGGCTACTAATCAATGATTCTAATATTCAAAGTCGTACCCCATGAACGCGCATGTATATGGGGTTACGTGCTCAATTAGATTAATGGCCCCGTTATACTTGGGAATGTCGGGCATTCGAAACCTTTTGGGGATCGGCTTTGGTGCCGTGCTCAAGGGTTTCTGGATAAACTTTTTCAAAATCTGGTCCCTTCAATATCAGATGTGCCCTCGGAATCTGATCGACCCTGGAGTTTGTATGTTTCCACTTTCTTGTCGTTGGCCTCCATTTTCTCTCCTCACTCCACCCATTTTGTTAATACTTCGAGCATCTTCATTGCCTCTGAAGTTTCTTCGGGCTCGACTTCACCTGGTCTCACGTCAACTTGTTCGTTTCTCCGAGTATTTTCTCAGGATTGTTCGGGTTCGACCCTGTTAGGGACGTGACTTTGGTTCCGCAGTTGTTATATTGCCGCCCTTTGAGCCTGGAACATTTCAAAAATCAATCGTAGGCTCACTCCGTCACCTTCATCCTCGGGCGCTTTTCTGGCTGTTGGCCGGGGTCCCCCGCGAACACTGTTTTCGGGATCAGTTGGAAAATTGATGTTGATGGTCACTTGTGAGTTAGAATCGACAAGGTCAGCGGCTGAGACACCATTGAGATTGGCAGGAAGCACGTCATTACTAGGAACCACATTGTTATTTTCGTTGTGAAGTGAGCAGGCTGATAGTTTGACATTCTTACGCTGACCTGGAATTTAAGATTTAAAAGAACAAGCATAAAATAGGGTGTGTTATGCAGATTCATCAAATCACCACTATTATCTTTAGCTCCACGATGGGCGCTTATTTGTACGCGATTTAAAGGATACGCGATTTAATTCAATACGAATAATTAAGAATAACAGATAGATGAATTAAAAACAAAATAAATGATTAAACCAATCACAATGTAATGGCCAGCCTGATCTTAGATTGAACAGTGGAGTTTGTCCTCGATTGGACCCTCGATACAAGCTCGGTCACGCGTGCAGAAAGAACAAGTAATCCCTGAACAATATCTAGAGGACAAAAGTAAACTTTTACTGATTGAATTGCGTGTTACCCTATGTCAAAATAAAGAAAAATCCCTTTATAGTAGAAGAATTTCAGTCATAATACAAGTCTAAAAAGGTAAAAATCTTGTTTTTCCAATAATTGTTGATCTATAATTGATACCGCGGGATTCGCGCCGTAAAATACGGCTGAGGGAAAAAATTACGGCCCCCTATCCGTCATGCATAACCCATTCACCGTGTCTCACGAGGTTCAGAAACCTTACTCGGTCCGGGATACGTCACTTTACCGTGTCGTATCTCAGATACATTGTTCATTCTTCTTGGGTCTCGATTCGAGAGGTTCCTGACCTTGATTTTAATCACATCGAACCGTGCTTCCCCTTCGTTCTCTCATCGGGAAATCGGGTAAAACTCTACCCCGATTTTACCCATACACAGTTGCGAAAAAGGAGATGAACTTCTTTATCAATGCTTACATTTCTCCATTTCAATAAATTCCCCCTTCATTACAAAAATAATTCGTGCAATTTGCTTAGGCTCTATCATGTATTTTAGTCATACATATTCGTTTCTTCTTTTCCTTTCAAATATTAGAGTTGTCGAAACACTGGGCTTGCAAATTGCCACAATAAATGTACTCCTAGCTATGAGATTTTGTGTAATAATGTTTTTAAGTAAAGAGTAACCTGAAGATGTTTTAACAAATATGAACAACTGAAGCACGTAGGGTTCTTTCTTTTCTTCTTCTATTTTCCTCACACGACCTTCTGATTTTTTATTTTTTTTCCCTTTTGTAAATATTTCTATCTACAAAAGCAAAAAAGTATAAATCTCTCAAGAAAATAAAAAGGAAGTTGGCTTGATTAGTTGCATTCTCATTCTCTATACATCACTGAAAGCTACAAAATAGGGTGACTTTTTATAATGCATTTAATCTTCAAATTGCGACGTTGCGTCACAAGTCCCCGCCCATCGAAAAAGATTTTTGTCTCTCTGTCAATAATAAGAGCAACTTATTATAAGATATTATTTAAAAGAAAAGCAAGACATTATTTTATTGGACACAACTTTTAAAAAATAATTAATTTTAAAACTTGTACATTTTAATATTGCTTAACCTAAAAATGGGTTTTAGATTAACCAACTAAATTTTTAGAAGTGAGGTCACACGTAATTTTTCGTCCAATTTCAGTGAACAAAAGATAAATTAGTTTAATTAATAAACTTGAACGATGAAGCAATAGTAAAAACAATGGAAAGAGTATTATTATTGATGAGCTCTTCAGATATCTTAATAGGCAATTGAAATGCACGATATTAACTCAGTCGCCAATTTGGTATAGTGACACAATATGCATACTTGCGACGTGTTGACTATTACGTTCTCTACGTGGTAGGTTCGAATTATGTCAATAAAAATATGTCATAATTAACATGTACGTGGTTATAAATTTTTTGAAATTTATGGTTTCAAACATACTATAGTATGTGTCTAACTATAAAAATTTGTCTTCAGAGCTAATAAAATGTTCAAGTTAAGTTATTTATTATAATTTAGAAAAGTATCATTCTTTTTTAAATGATTTTAATGAGGAAATAACACCATTATTTTTTAACGGAGGAAATATATATATAGTTAAGGAACTTAAAAAAGAAGAAGATTTATATACTTAGTAATTTATATTCATTATAATTGAAGAATAACTTAAATGCTCAATTAAATTCTGAATTCGTGTACGAGGATATAGGTAAATGCAAGGGAGTATACAGGATTGGAATATTTGTGAATTGATAATGCTTGAAAGATTAAGGTAGGGTAAAACTGAATGTGGGACTCATGTTGGGTCATTTACTTAATTTATTCAATATAATTGACAAAGGTTGATAAGAGTACTCATTTTAAAGGTGTCGTTTGGTGTTTTCATGTGTGCAAAAGGTTTGAAACATACAATCATTACAGCCACACTCCAACCATTATATTCAAGCAGTGAACTTTCTGCTTTCTTTAGCAAAAAAATATGTCATTTTACTGGTATTAATTCTAGTGTAGATTGCAAGTGACATTAGGTAGACATTGAGAATTCTTGAAGAGCTGATCAACTAACGCAGCATCCTTTCCTTTCTTTTTTCCAAATGAAAATTAGTACTTTAGTTGGTAAAGTTTGGACCCTAGTGGACCAAATGCCACCAAAGAAAAACCATATGGGGGAAATTCTATATATGCTAAACAATAGAAACTTTTTTACGTTTTGATGGGCATTGCAAAACTTGATCCGGGACTCGTTTTATTTACTGCATTTGATCATTAACTATGTGAACTTGTATTGTCCATTATATATAGCAATATAAAACGTAAATGGACTAATTGGCTTATCAATATTTCAGGTATTCTAGAACACTTACAAGTATCTACAATTCCTGAATTGAAATTTGTTGGAGTTCATAATTCTTAAAGAAAAATAGAAACACAAGTTACAATGATATATCATTCCTTTCCAGGTAGTGCATTTTCACCAAGTTTAAAAGGTAAAAAAAGTAAACAATGTGAAGAAGTCAAAGAGAATTTAACATATAATTAATAATATATATTTTTGTTTACCCTAAAAATCGGATAACAATTGAATTTATACGCGGTTTTAAGGATATATAATATAACTTGATACAAAATTAAGAGAGTAGATTAATATTGAAATTGACAATAAAAGAATAAATGCAAACCACACGAATCAAACAACCTTGGCCCTCGAGTTCGATCACCCTTGAACCAATAGATGTCTCAACTGATGTAAGAACAGAGTAACAAGATGATAAAAGCTAGAAAGTGACGGTATATTGCTTTATGTTGCGTAATGTAATGTGTTTTACAAATGATCAGACCCCCTTTATATAGTAGGGGAGTCCTACTCTTGATACAATTCTATATGAGGTAAAAACTCTCATAATTTGCTAATTAATCGGCCTATCCTTGATATGCGTCGAGATTTCTGCTGTGATCTACAACCAATCGCGAATATTTCGTCCTTCTGTTATTCGTCTTGGCAGGTTTTCCTCGATCTCGCCTGATCTCAATTTTGTTCGGTCCCGGGGTCTCGAACTTAACGATATAACCTCGCACCTCGGTTCAATATAATTTGAGGTCGAATCTTAAACTTTCATATTTTAGTCTCGATTAGTCACACAGGGGGCAAGCCCGATTTTGATCGTATACAGATAGTCCCCTCATTTCTCGGAGAGAAGATGATGAGAAACTATATGAACTTCCGAATCCCGTGTCGATGGGCCATGACGTAAGCGATGAACGGTCACTGAGAGACCCGACTATAACATAAGCGACAAACGGTTATCGAAACGTCCAATCAGTCCAGTTACCAAGGCATTAAATGCCTGTCTGTCGGCAACTATGGGTTCTGAACCGTCATCAGCAAGCTATAAATACCCTAACGTTCATTCATTCAAACTTTAGGTTCAAAGCTCCTCCTATTCTTGTTCTTCAAAAATCCCTTTGCTTTGCAACTCTTGCACCCAAATTTCTTGAACTTTTAGCAAACTGCATACCTTCCTAATTTCCTTTTCTTCAGTTCGACAATGGTGAAAACTTCTAAGACTGTACCAAAAAAGGAGGTCGCCTCTTCATCATGACCCGCCGGCGACTGGGCTGCGGCGGAACCTCACCCCGAGGAGTTCGTTCCGGCAGGGTGCCCAACCGTGTCCGATTTTAAGGTTGAAAAGACTTCCTCGGTACCAGATTGATGCGAGCCAGTCTTGAGGTACATATTTATAATCACCAATGATCTCCTCACCAAGGTTAAAGAGGATTGCAACTGGGCCAGTAAGCATGTGGTGGTTCCTTCGCCCGAGGAGTCGATCACTACCCAGGTGGAGGGTTTTCTAAGTGTTTACACTTACCCCTTCATGTTGGGTTCCTTAGAACCGATCATCATTGCCTTCTGCAAGAGGTACGACATGACTCTTGGGCAGATTCACCCTTCCTTCTCGAGAATAGTGATTCTCCTTCGATTCTTCGTAAGCAAAATCGAGGGGTGTCCCTTCACCCTCAATCATCATATGCACCTCTACAGTCCCCGACTCTATCGAGGGGGGCTGATCAAGCTTGCTTGCCAGGACAGTAGGGCCCCGTTCTCGAGCATAGATGAGGCTCGAGATCGAGGCTGGATGGGCCGTTTTGTTCGAATAAATACTTCAGATCTGATCCTTGCTTAGGACATTCCATTTCCCGCAAAATGAAACATGAAACATAAGTACTACTTTGTGAAGATTTAATCTATTGATTCTCCTCTTGTCTCCTTTCTTATCGGTGTTTTTGGTGTGGCAACTGTGGCTCAGATTCCGGACGTGGTTCCGCAACTCAAGGAATGGTTAGAGGATCTAGTGTCCAGAGACCATACTCTAAGCGTGCTTGGATGGAATTATCGAGGGTCGGTGGAAGGCCCGTAGTCATAGTAAGTTTCCTTTTCTGGTACGATTTTGACTTTATCCTTGTGTTGTCAAATTATTATCTATTTTATTTTGCAGGTCTCTCCAAGGATGTTGCTATGAGGCCTCCATCCGGTGATGAGGATGTGCCTTTCGAGTTCCCTGCTCTGAGGCAGGGTGATGAAAAGAAGATAAAAAGAGCTGCGAGTTCCCCGAACTCGGAAAAGAAAAAACCGAAGAAGAGGTCACGCAAGCCCAAGGGAAGCACCGACGCTCTATCCTCGGACTCAATCCAATAGCTAAGGGACAAGTCCGAAGAAGAAGAAGAGAAATCCAAGCTGGTGACCCGCGTGCGGGCAGGTGTCGTGATACAAGTGCCCTCCGAACCGGCGGGTGCTGAAATTGACCCATCTCGACATGAGGATATCGGTAAGGGAGGTTTAGCTGAAGCTCCCCGAACCAGAAGGGGGTGAGGCTACTCTGGACCAAGCTAGGAGGCTCGAGAGAGATACTGGGGCCGACGCTTCTCGAGCAGAGAAAGGTTCCCCAAGAGACAAGCTTGGGGCGATCAACATTACCGTGTCCCCTCAGATTTTAGACGCCATGATTCACGAGGCCAGTATGTTAGAAAGTCGTTCTTACGAGGGGCCTCAGGGGGTGACTGATATCCACCACTTCTTGGATGGATTAGAGTCCAGTGCTTCGGAAGACGTCGTGGGGCTTGGTGACTTGCCGGTGCTAAGGAAGGTACCGTCATCGGGTGCCAGTGGGTCTTCATCGAGCCCGAAACTGGTGGATCGATTCTTGGCCCCAAGTGTTAACCCTGACTGTAGGCGGTCGATAATTTTCTCTGTCCCAGAGGATGCCCGTGTTTTCTCTTCCCCCATGGGGGTTGCTAGCTACCTCAATTTCTTGGTGACCGATGAGGACCAGGTCATGATGGACGCGGTGGAAGAACCCTGCCTATTCAATGAGGCCCAACATGCTTTGAATTGGGTAACTCTGAGTGTCACTTCATTACTTATTTTAAATTTGAAATTGTAAATAATCCTAACATCTTTATTTATGCTTGCACGCCTCGGTATTACACCATGAGGCTTTCCTCTGAATCCAGGAGGAATTAACCCAGCATGAGGTTGAGGTTGGGGAGCTCACTGAGAAGAGGGATACTTACAAGTTTCTGAGTGAGAAGCTTTAGGTCAAGTTAGAAGCAGCTCGGAGGGAACACACCGAGATGGTCGAGCAGGTAATTTGAGTACTTCACGATAGTGAAGACGAATTGTACATAGTGGCTAACGATCCGATACTACAGGTCCGATAGAGGCTTGAACAGATCGGGCAGCTCCAGGCACAGGTAGATACGATACAAGCTGAGGCTGAGGAGTTTCAAGAAAAATATGGACCTCTTAGCCTAAAAAAAGGAAGTTGTCCAAGCACAATTGGAAATGGCCGAGGCTCGGCTTTGGGATGCAAAGGAGAAGACCTTGGTGTAGGCCAAGAGGATCTAGGAGCTCAAATCTTAGCTTAACTTGGCTATTTCTGGCTAAGAGAGCCTGTCCACGGAATTCGAGGCGGCCAAATCTGAGGTGGCCGTGGCCAATACCAAGGCCGATGCTAAAGTGGCCCAATTTAAGGTTGACGTCGAGGATATTCCGGCACAGGCAAAGAGCATGGTGGATCATGTAAGGTGGGAAGCTCAGAGGGAAGCCATCGAGAGAGTCCACGCTCAGGGCTTTGACATATTGGCAAAAATCGAGAATGCCAAGGTAGAAGAAGCCAGAACCCGAAAGCTGGATTTTCCCGAGGAAGGCTCCGAGAACTTATCTGAATCTGAAGGTGGGAAAGGCCCCGAAGATGAAAACGCTGCCTTCGATGAGGACCAAGACACTTAGGCCAGATGAAAACGCTGCCTTCCCTTTTGGATTTAAAATTTCTCTTTGCTTATTTACTTGTATTCATAAAGGCCGGAATGCCTTAACATAAATTAATTTAGTCTATGTCCAAGAGTTTGAACAAACCCTGTCTTTGCCTTAATTTATTTTAAGTCATCTTGGGGGTTCGATGTTATCGGAAACTTTTCCCCAAGTAGGTAGCCGAGATTGTAGTTTGCTGAGGGTAGCCTTTAGAACCAGTTGTGAAATTTTTTCTTTTTTGAAGGCCTAGTTTTTTTACGGGTTTCCGACGTCTCTGAGCCGTGTTAATTCGGCCGTAGCCTTTTAGTTCGGGGGATGCCCATTGGACTTCTTTTCCCGAGTTGTCTGGGCTTGCCCAAGATAACAGTCCCCGAGTGGGGTGGCTGCGGCCTTAAAAAACTAGGGAGTTTCCTTATAGGTCTTATTCCCCCAGGGCCTAGTGACTTAGGTTGTTAGAGATTTCGGATGGCAGTCCCCGAGTGAGGGAGTGGTCATTCGTATTCCGGTTATGGATCGACCTTGGGCTCGTTATTTTCAGGAGATCGGAAGTACGAAACTCTTTAAGAGATATAAAGAGGAAATTTTTAAAACGTAAGATGATTGTAAGGGAAGCTTCTCTTTATTCTTGTGCAAAACAGTCATACATGCGTACATGTTTTATGCCAGGGCTCGAGCAATCTATGTGGGCGCTGTTCGTTTGACCGTTTGGACCTTACGATAAATCCTACCTATCTAGACCCTTCCTTTACAAAGTAATTTCCTCACTAAAGTTGATATCCGAAGGTAAGGCATATCCGAGGGTAACCCCCCCGTCCCCACCCCCTAGTATTCGAGGTTGATTGTAGAGGAACCTCGGATATTGTTGAATTGATCTTCGGTACCGATTGATAACCCGACTTGATTCTAAGTTAGCACGATCCATTTTTGCCTCATTAAAAACCTTGTCTAAAACCCCATTTAGGAAAAAACCGGTCTAAGAAAAAAGAGTGCAATGCGTGCTTTCAAACATAAAGACTTCGTGGTGCTTCTTGTTGATCGCCTACAAGTGTTAGCCCGAAATAAAAAAGAAAGGAAATGGGGTCGTACCTTAGAAGTAATACCATTTTAGGTGAGATATATTCCAATTTCTCAGTAGTTGTTCTCCGTTCATCATTACGAGCTTGTAGGACCCTTTCCCGATGACCTCGAGAATCTGGTACGGACCTTCCCAATTCGGACCAATTTCCCTTTGGTTGGATTTCGGGTGTTTAGGGTGACTTTCCTTAGCACTAGGTCCCCGAAATCAAAGTATCGAAGGTTGGATCTTCGATTATAGTACCTCTCGATCCGTTTTTCTTGGGTAACAAATTGAACAAGGGAGGCTTCACGCTTTTCATCCAATAACTCCAAGCTCGTACTCATGACCTCTTCATTTGACTCATTTGATGCATATTGGTATCTAATACTTGGATCTTATACTTCGACCGAAATTAGGGCTTCGATGCTATAAACCAATGAGAACAGAGTAGCCCCGGTACTGGTCTTCGTAGTTGTGCGATATGCACAAAGGTTCGGGTAGGATCTCCGTCCATTTCCCTTCGGCGTCGGTTAACCTCTTCTTTAGGCTTTGGATGATGGCTTTGTTGCTCGATTCAGCTTGCCCATTTTCGCTAGGATGATAAGGTGTCAATAAGATCTTTTGATTTTATTATCTTCGAGAAACTTGGTCACTTTGCTGCCGATGAACTGTTTCCCATTGTCACACACGATTTTGGATGGCATCCCGAACTGACATATGATGTGGTCCCAAATGAAGTCGATGACTTCCTTTTCCATAACCTTCTCGTATGCCTGTGTTTCAACCCACTTAGAAAAATAGTCAGTCATAAATAAGATAAATTGAGCCTTACCTGGTGCCCATGGAAGAGGGCCAACAATGTCTATTCCTCACTTCATGAATGGCCATGGCGACAAGACTGAATGCAGTAGTTCCTCGGGTTGGTGAATCATCGATTCATATCTTTGGCATTTGTTACATTTTCAAACAAACTCCTTCGCATCCTTTTCCATGTCGATCCAGTAATAGCCGGCTCTGATTACCTTTTGAACCAATGATTCGACGCCTGAATGATTTTCGCAAGTGCCTTCGTGAAATTCTTTCAGAACATACTCGGTATCCCCCGGTACCAGACATATCTCTAGTGGGCCATCGAACATTCTTCTGAACAAGGTTCCGTCTTCGGACAAGGTGAATCCGGTTGCCTTTGTGCGCAGGGCCCTCGATTCTTTTGGATCTGAGGGAAGTTTCTCATTCTTCAAATACTCTACGTATTTATTTCTCTAATCCCAGGTTATGCTCGTGGAGTTTATCTCGACGTGACCTTCTTCAACTACCGACCTCATGAGTTGCACAACGGCCTCTGAGTTGAGCTCGTTGTCCTTGACGGACGATCATAAGTTTGCGAGAGCATCAACCTCATTATTTTGGTCTCGAGGTACATGCTGCAAAGTCCATTCTTAACTTATCTAGGTACCTTTGCATTCGTTCTTCTCTGACTTCGAACGTTTCGTTAACTTGATTCACTACAAGTAGGGAGTCACACTTGGCTTCGATCACCTCCGCCCCCAAGCTTTTGGCTAGTTCGAGACATGTAATCATGGCCTCATATTTAGCCTCGTTGTTAGTCAATTTCATAGTTCTAATAGATTGTCTAACCACGTTTCCTGTGGGCGGCTTTAGTACAATGCCAAGTCTAGAATCCATTGCGTGCGATGCACCATCCGTAAAGAGGGCCTAGATTCCCGAGGAAGTCACCGAGTTTACCAAAAACTCTCTTTCGACCTCGGGTACTAGGGCCGGCGTTAAGTCGGCCAAAATTTGAGACTTAATGGTTGTCCGGGGTCGATATTCAATATCGTACCCGCTGATTTCTACGGTCCATTTGGCCAATCGTCCTGAAAGCTCGGGTTTATACATTATATTTCGTAATGGGTAAGTTGTCACAATACATATAGGGTGACATTGAAAGTACGGTTTCAGTTTCTTAGAGGCGCTTAACAAAGTGAGCGCCAATTTTTCTAGGTGGGGATATCTAGTTTCGGCCTCACTCAAGGTCCGACTAACATAATAAATCGAAAATTGCGTACCTTGTTCTTCCCGAACTAGGACTCCACTTACGGCCATCTCCGATACTTCCAGATATAAGTAGACGTGTTCGTCTGCCCTCGGCGTGTGAACCAACCACATGCTCGACAAGTTTCATTTAAGCTCTTCCAAGGCCCGTTGCCATTCCGGAGTCCATGTGAAGTTATTTTTCTTCTTCAGCAATGAGAAAAATCGATGACTCTTATCGGAGGACCTCAAGATGAATAACCCCAGGGCGGCTATGCGTGTTTAACCAAAGAATTAGATTCTTAGTCAAAGATATTTTAAGAAGTACTCGGGGTTCTAATAACCGAATAATAAGAATTAGACTTGTCAATAAGAAATCAATAAGATCACATAAAAGTACGTATATTTCAGTAGTGGTTCGAACGTGTCCATACAAGTGAGATTTTACTCCCTTTTATAGGGAATTTCTTAATATAACATCTACTCTTCTTAATGATTGAGCATTAGTGACTAATAATATCATTAATGTAACGTTACAATTGGTAATCGTAACTGTTGTGTGAATATTATGTAACGTTTAGCTCATTGATTGAAGATCTTTGAATCTTCCCTTTATTCTGCCTTGGTTCATTCTGACCGTGTCTCTTCAACTCCTCAATTAGACTGAAACTCCCGCATCTAATTGTCTCGTGTGTATGCTATTCCGTTCCTCTTTGTCCCATACTTCTTTCTAAATTTCTGACCAGCTACTATGTTTCCATTGATCCACGTAGATTGCCTTGTCATAAGAAATATTACACGTGTGAAGTCTATTTTTTACCAATACATATAGTCCCCCCCACTTAACATTTATTTATTTGGTAAGTGGATACTCATTTATGGCAGAATTTTTTTGCCGCCGTTTCACTCATACCATTGCATTCGTCTTTGAATGTATGTGTCACTTGTCACTTCCATTTAATGCTCGTGTCACGTGGCGTTCTCGGATTGATTCTGCAATTCATCAGCGCCTTTTAGGGCTTTTTGCGGCTGCATCCGTCACGAAGTGACAGTTCTAATTATGACTTTCACATCAGTGTTTTTTCCATTTTTTTACGGTTGCCTCTGAGTATAAATACCCATATTCCTGCCTTTGCTTTCATGAAAAACTTCTAACTTTTCTTCATTACTTGTAAATTCCTCTTTCACGTAAATATGTCTTCCTCAAATCAAGAACCCAAGAAGGTTATCATTGTAGACGAACTATTTCCTTCTTTTGCTCTAATTCGAAGTAGGAGGGGTGGTAGACTAAGAATCTTGAGTTCTACACCTTCTAGGGGTTCTTCTTCTCCTTGCAACATTACTCCCCCGCCATCTTCTAGGGCTAATGTTTCTTCGTCTTCTTTTAGGGCTAGAGCTTCTAGATCTTCTTCTAAGAGCAGAGAACCTAACGAACCACTTCGTGAGCCAAAAGTTTATGAGATTGTTCCTGCTGAGTTTTCTTTTGTAAAGGATAGTGAGGCCATAAGAAAACAACTTACTTCTATGACATCTCATGATCGTGCTGATCTTTACCCTACTCAAATCACTGAGGGTTTAGTTTCACTCGTGCGTAGAGATTATTATTGGAAATATGACTTTCCAGTCTTAGTTCCCAATGAAAATCAGAGAATAACCTCTTACATAACTGGGTATTCTTTTGTGTATACTTACCCCTTTACTTTAGGATTCAAGCCTCCCATCGACCCTGTCATCATAGAATTCTGTTGGTTTTTTAATATGCGCTTGGAACAGATCGGTTCTCTTATCTGGAGGGAACTAGCATGCCTTATATATTTGGCTACCTTAGCTTCAGTTCATTTTACTTTTCATCATCTCATTCATCTCTATTCTACTATTTGTTCCGCCAAGGAGTTTTTACTCTTGCGGCTAGGAGTAAAAGAGTTTTCGTTATACCTGATGATGATAAAGATAGAGGGTGGTATGTCCGGTATGTTGTTGTCCCTACTAAAGGTTTGGTAGGTGAAGAAAATCTCCCCTTCCCTGAGAAGTGGAACTTTGCACGTGAGTACAGTTTTGCTCACTTTCTTCTTCATTATTTTTTTTTTGATAAATATTCAGTACCGTGACTGTTTTTTTTCTTTTTACAGCAACCATGGGAACCGTTGAGGAGGTCTCCGGTTTCCGTAGTTGGGTAGAAAAATTGCTGTTGATCACTCCAATGGAAGACCGTTCTTGGAAGTACCTCTCGGCGAGGTTTGGTTGGAAAGTGAAAACCCATGGTAGGTTTTTTTTTATATTTCCTTTCTTTCTCCTTTAAGATTCTCTAATCCCTTTTATTTGTTAGGGTTTCCCGCTCGTGGGGTCTCTGCTGCTGCTGTATCTGATTTGAAACTTTATTTAGCCAAGGCCTATGTAATTATTGTGAACTCCTCTTCATCAAAAAGGAAAGCAAGTGGATCTCGGACCTTGGAAGATGAGGAAGAACAGGAGGAAGGTTCGCTGATACGGAGGTCACGGAGAAGAAAGGTCGTGTCTGATGATGAATCTGCTCCAGTTACTGATCCACCTTCCGTGCCTGAGTCAGATCATTCCGCTCCTGAAGATGCTACTCCTTCCTCTTCCAATGAATCAATTGAACAATTATTCCACCAAGGCTTTGGCACAGTTTCAGAGGAGTCACCGCTTGATATTTTTCCTCCATCTGCTCTAGTGGAACTTTCGTCTGCCGCACCTGTTGTTGTTTCTGTTCCCCTGCCTATTCCATCCGTGGATCCTTCATCTGCCCCTAATTCTGTGCCTTCTATTGTCAAAGTAGATCTTCCAGTAGTGGGGAGATGAAGCAAATTATGATAGAGGTTCCTGCGAGAGGTAGCCTCTTAAAGAAATTAAGCCAGGTGGATGTGTGGTTGAAGCCTCTTATAGGCCCGATTTAGAAGTCTAAGTTGGAAAGTCATAGCTCCTTAACTTGGATGAATGAGATTGTACACTCGTCCTTAAAGGTATCCTTTATATCATTCCCTTTTTTTAATATCCTTTACCGTATATAACTTCTCTTTTTGTGCAGATCAATCTTATTGGCACAAAATTTATGAAAAGGATCGTTCATATGGAGCAATTAGTGAATGACTATCATACCGAGGCTGAAAACTGGAAGGATAAATTTCAGAGTCTTCAACTTGATATGGAGGCAGTAGAGGAGGAGAAGTGTACCTTGGAACAGCAAATCAGAGTAATTGGAGCGGAATTGGCCATCAAGAAGGATTCATCAAGTCAAACAGGAAAGGATAAGAACATCATGGAGTCTTCCTTTGCGGAGCAGCTCTCCCATGCTACTGAAGAGATAATAATCTTGAAGGCTTTGTTAGACCAGAAGGAGGCTTATGTTGGTGAACTTGTGAAATCACTTACTCATACCCAAGAGGACCTCTGTGAATCTTCAAACAAGATTCAATTTCCGGAAAGATCTCTTGCCCCTTTGCAGGCTTCTTATGATGTTGTCGTGGTTGAAAGAGATGAGCTGAGAGCCGATATTGAGAAATGGGAGAAAGATTACGAGGCTCTTGAGGATAAGGCAGTTGTTGATATGAGTTGGGCTTATTTTAATGCCCGCTTGACACATTGACGGAAATAGGCCAAGAAAATTTTGACTTAGAAGATGAAATTGCCAAAACCAAGGAGACGATTGAAAAGTCTCGGCGAAGTCAAAATTTTACATCACCTAAAGTTGAAGTTCCAATGGGTGATGAGATCGTTCCTGATGAAGTTGCTCCCAAGACTCACCATCTCAAGCCGCTCCTCCTGCTGATGAAGATAATTCCCCCAGTGTCTAGTGAAAGTGTTTATCAGCCGCTCTTTTTTTTTTTTTTTGGTTCTTTTGGAAAAATTGGTGGTTACCCCGATCCCATTTGGGGGGTGAAGTTTGGTTTTAAGTCCCCAATGACAACTTAGGGGCAACTTTGTATGAACAAACTTGGTTTAAACTAAGTTAATACTTAGTTTTTACCATTATATAATATTAATATTTACATTTCTTAGCATGACTTGTATTTTTTCGAGTTTTCGTTTTACTCTTAAGTGTTGGTTGGCTTTATTTTACCCCTTGGTATTTACTTTTACATTAAAAAATGCTTCAGTATTTTGTGTCTTTTTGAAATAAGCACGATTTATAAAAGAGGGCCCTTTTATGAACGACAATTAATGAAGAAGACGTCTCAAATTCATAATTGTGTAATCATACAAAAGAGAAATAGGAATTCACATATTTTTTTCGAATAATGTTTTGCAGAAAGTCTTTATATTATTCAAACTTTCGTAACATTTTACATGTGTTTGAGCATCGTCTATGACTCTTTCATAACTGTTTTCTTTTACAATAGGTTTTGAATAAACACGGGGATATGAATTTCTACCCGTAACTAAATTCTGCCTTTAACCTAAACATCCGTTTACATTCACGAGTATGTTCTTTATAGGTTTCTGAATCAGGCTTTATGTTTTTATCTTTGGCTCTTTGATTCTGCTCATAACTTTTGACTTGTCGAAAAAATGGATCTTCGGGCTTGAACTTTGACTCTTTTGATAGTCTTCTTTTCCTCTTCCATACTGTATAGTCCTCCAAGTGTTTGAGCTTTGAAGAATGAGATCTCGAGCACTTGACTATTCCTTTCTTGTGGTCCTTTTCCTGGAAAGGAAAAACATACGGGACTCGAAGGTATATAGTTTAGATGATGACTGCTTAACCCTTTGAAACGTCCATCAGAAAGTTGTAACCCTAGAGTGGAAATTCAGTTTTTTTCTCGTGTCGATTCAGGTCTAATATCATCATCTGGTTATGAGTTAGCTTTTTGCCTTTCATCTAAAATGGTTAGTATAATTTTAACTGTACTAAATAAAATTGAACGTAATGATACCTAACTGTGGGTATTCCTTTTCCTTAGAAGTAATATTTCTTCAAGTGAACAGCATTCCAACTTGTTGGTAAAATTCTGCCATCCATGGTTTCCAGCTCATAAGTAACTTTTCCAGCAAAACCACACACTTTGTAGGATCCTTCCCAATTTGGATTTAATTTTCCTGCTCCAGCCTCCTTTGTTGATTGAAAAACTTTCTTAAGGACAAAGTCCCCAATTTTGAAATATATGAGGTGAGATTTTCTGTTGTAATATCGCTCTATGATTTGCTTTTGAGTTTCCATGCGTATTAAAGCAGCTTCTCTCCTTTGCTCGAGTAAATCCAGATTTGTTCTCAACTCGTCATTGTTTGTTTTTTCTATTACAGTTGTGAATCTCATGTCCGGTTCACCAATTTCTACTGGTATTAGAACTTCTGAGCCGTAAACAAGTGCGAATGGGGTTTCTCCCATGGATATCTTTGCAGTAGTTCTATAAGCCCATAATACTGTCGGTAGTTCTTCAGGCCAATTTCCCTTAGCTTTTTCCAATCGTTTCTTCAGATTGTTAACAATGATTTTATTTGTTGACTCAGCTTGCCCGTTAGCCGCGGGATGATATGGTGAAGAAGTGATTCGTTTGATTTGCCAGCTTTGGAAGAATTCTGTGATTTGTGAGCCTATGAATTATGGGCCATTGTCACATACAATTTCCTTTGGTACACCAAAATGGCATATGATGTTTCGCCATATGAAGCTTTTCACTTCTTTTTCTCGCACCTGTTTAAAAGCATCTGCCTCCACCCATTTTGAGAAATAATCTGTTAATACAAGTAAAAATCGTACCTTTGTTATGAGTGGGGGTAGATGTCCTACTATATCCATTCCCCATTTCATAAATGGCCAAGGTGATACACCCGGGTGTAGTAATTCTGCGGGTCTATGCATATTGTTAGCATATCGCTGACATTTATCGCATTTAGCTACAAAGTCTTCAGCGTCTTCTTCCATCTTAGGCCAATAGTACCCTACTCTGGTTAGGGTTTTGACTAAGGACCTTGCACCTGCGTGGTTCCCACAATGTCCTTCGTGTACTTCTTTCATCACGTGCTCAGTTTGGTTAGGTCCAAGGCACCTTGCTAGGGGACCTCCAAATATTTTTCGATACAGAGTGTCACGAACTAGACAGTACCGTGCAAATTTTTGGCAAAGTGCTTGAGCTTCTTTCTTATCTTCAGGCATGATATCATTCTGCAAAAAAATTACAATTCCGTTTCTCCAATCCCAGGTTATATTATTAAATGTTACCTCATTCTTGTCCTGGTCAATTGCTGAATGAAATAAGTGTATCACAATAGCATTGTCTTTATTTGTTACATCGGGAACTGCTGCAAGATTAGCTAACGCATCCGCTTTTGCGTTTTCCCCTCTAGGTACTTGCATAATCTTCCATGACTAGAATTGCCTCACCAGGTCTCGTGCCTTTTCCAGAGACTGTTGCATTCGAGTTTCTCTAGCAGTACAAGTCCCCTGCATCTGGTTCACCACTAGTTGATAGTCACTTTTGATCACGATCTTCTCAATTGAGAGTTCTCGTTCTAATTCGAGTTCTGCAATGACAACTTCGTACTCTGCTTCATTGTTAGTGATGGGATAACATTTAATAGCTTGCCTTATCTTTTCACCCGAAGGTGGTATCAAAACAATTCCCAACCCGACTCCTTTAATATTAGAAGAGCCATCGGTGAATAGAATCCATATTCCTAGATTAGCTCCAATAAAGATTTGTAATTCTTTTTCTACTTCAGGAATTTTGCTAGTGTTAAAATCTGCGACAAAATCGGCTAAAACCTGAGACTTTACTGCAGTCCTAGGTTGATATACTATGTCATATTCGCTTAGTTCTATTGCTCATTTAGCTAGTCTACCTGACAGTTCTTGCTTATCCAAAATATTTCTCAAAGGATACGAAGTTACAACAGTAATTGGGTGACACTGAAAGTACGGTCTTAACTTTGTAGCTGCCATGATTAGAGCCAAGGCTAATTTTTCTAGATGAGGATATCTAGTTTCAACATCTAGTAAGGACTTACTTACATAGTAGATAGTAGGTTGCTTACCTTTGTCCTCCCTTACCGGTACTACACTTACGACTTATTCTGCAACAACAAGATAAATGTATAACCTTTCCCTTTCCTTTGGTTTAGACAGCAGTGGGGATTTGATAGATAAGCCTTCAAGTCTTTAAGAGCTTGTTGACATTCTTCAGTCCATTCGATCTGATTTGGCTTCTTTAGTACTGAGAAGAATTTAAAACTCTTCTCTGAAGATCTGGAGATGAATCTTCCTAAAGCTGCAATCCTACCTGTTAGTCTTTGAACTTCTTTTTTACTCGTGAGTATATCAGGTTTTTCTTCAATAGAAGTAATTTGAGTAGGATTTACTTCAATGCCTCTATTTGATACGAGAAAACCCAAAAATTTACCTGATTCGATGCCAAAGGTGCATTTTTCTGGATTTAATTTCATGTTATACCTACAGAGGATCTCGAAAGTAGTTGAGAGATGTTGGAAATGATCTTCTGTCTGCGTTGGCTTTACCAACATGTCATCAATGTACACCTTCATTGTTTTCCCCAGATGTTCCTGGAACATCTTGGTCACTAGCCTTTGATACGTGGCTCCAGCATTTTTCAAGCCAAAAGACATGACTTTATAACAATAAGTCTCCCTGTTCGTAATAAAGGAGGTTTTTTCCTCGTCTAGGGGTCCATTTTATCTGATTGTAACCAGAATATGCATCTAGGAAGCTTAATACTTCATGACCTGCAGTGGCATCAATCATTTGATATATGTGCGGTAATGGAAATGAGTCTTTTGGGCATGCTTTATTCAATTTCGTATAATCTACGCATACTCTCCATTTACCATTCTTTTTAGGTACCACTACGGTATTAGCTAACCAATTAGGATATTTTACCTCATATATTGAACCAATTTTTAAGAGTTTCTGTACCTCTTCATCGATCACTTGATTCTTGAATGATCCCTGCTTTCTTTTCTTTTGCTTAACATGTACGAAGGATGTGTCTTCATTTAGTTTACGAGTCATCACTTCTGGGGGTATACCTGTCATATCTGAATGGGACCAAGCAAAACAATCTGCGTTAACTTTCAAATATTCAATTAACTTACCTCTTCTGGTCGGGCTTAGCCTTGCTCCTATGTCGATTTTTTGCTCAGGCTTAAGCTCGAACAGTGGAACAACTTCGAGCTCCTCAGTCGTTGTATTGATATTTTCATTCTCTTCTGGTTCTTGAATAACATCAGGTCTGGAATCCATGTCCGTATGTCTTGATGCGACATCCGTGGTGATTTGATTCACCGTATCTTTATCGTTTTCTTCCGTGTCTGTTCGAGTTGCTCCCTCGTCTTTTGATTCTTCCGCTATTTCTTTTTTATTGGAATGCATCACTGAGTTGATGTTTCTTGAAGTCTGCTGATCACCTCGAATCTGCTGGATTCCCCATTTGGAAGGGAATTTGATTACCTGATGCAGAGTAGATGGTACTGCATCCATGTCATGGATCCATGGCCTCCCCATGATTACATTATAAGACATATCTGTATCTATAACTTGAAATTTCGTTTCCTTGAAGACGCTTTCTGCATAGGTACTAAGATCAATTTCTCCTTTTGTTATGACAGTAGAGTTGTCGAATCAGGACAAGGAACGTGCTTTTGGGATTACACGGTCCCCCATTAACATCTCTTGCACAACCCTCAGTAAAATGATATTGACCGAGCTACCTGGATCAATCAATACTCTTTTCTCGTTAGTGTCATGTATAAGTAGAGATATTACCAGTGCGTCGTTATGTGGAAGCAGTAATCCATCAGCATCTGAGTTGACAAATGAGATGTTGTCAGCCTCCAAAGTCTCACGAGTCCGTTTCCCGTGGGTCACTGTGAACTTGGTCATCCTTCTTGCTGAAGTATAAGTTACGCCATTTACCTCCTCTCCTCCATTTATCACATTTACATTTCTCTTCGGAGATGGTGGTTTTGGGGGATCCTGCCTATTCTTCATATATGCATGTTTACCTTTTTCACTAAATAGTTCTGTTAGATAACCGTGTTTTAATAAGTGTTCTACCTCACCTTGCAATAACCTGCAGTATGATGTTTTGTGCCCATGATCATTGTGAAATTCACACCAGAAGTCTGGGTTCCTTCTATTTGGATTTGATCTCATTTCTTTGGGCCATCGAACTTTATCACCCATATTTCTTAATACTGTAATTAATTCAGAAGTACTTACATTGAAATTGTAATCTCCAATTCTTGTATTACCTCTATTTCGCTCATCTCGATCCTTTCTGGATCTTGATGATGATGAGCTCGAATCTCTATTTGACGGTCCATGATCAGACCGTGGGTTTTCAGATTTGGAATGAGCTTCTCGTCCCGAAGGTCCCATGTATGGATCATACCTGTTTTTGCTAGTTATCCTTTCTGATTCGGAGCGTCTAGAACTCATCCTGTATTCTGATTTTGATTGGGCAATAGTATCTTCTTCAATTCGTAATTTGGTGTTGTCCTTGTTATAAACATCATTCCATGTCGTAGCTGGGAACTATCTCAAGCTTTCTTTGAGTCTCCTCGTGTCTTCAGAGCTTTTATTGTTCAAATTACTTGCAAAAGCCATAGTTGCCCAAATGTCAGGTACTCTTGGTAGAAACATCCTTTCACGTTGAAACCTGTCTATGAATTCACGAAGCAACTCAGTATCTCCCTATTTTATTTTGGATATGTCTTCCATTCTCTTTTTCACTTTTTGCGCACCGAAATGTTCCTTTATAAACAAATCTGCAAGCTCAGCAAAAGAATCAACAGAATTTTCGGGCAAGAGAGATACTATGTTAATGCTCCTTTGGTGAGTGTCTCTCCAAACTTTTTGACCAACACGGATTCAATTTCTTGCTTAGTCAGGTCGTTGCCTTTTACTCCTGTGGTGAAAGCAGTAACATGATCACGTGGATCAATTGTCCCATCGTACAACATTTTGAATTTCTTGGGAATCGGCAAAGGTGCTGCACTTGGCTTCCAGGGTTGTTGAGAGTATTTATCAATATCAATACCCTTGATGACAGGTGGTACTCCAAGAATTTGCTCGATGCGATCATTTTTTCCTTCACCTGTTTCTGCAAGGTCAGTATTAAAGATTGTAAATCTGAATTATTCGACATACCTGGTCTTCCTTCAAGTGATTCATTTAGAGTGCCTCTACTTCCTGAATTTTCTAGTCCAGATTTTGCTTTTTCTACAGTCGCGGTGTTGTTTGGAGGAGGTGTAGGTGACACAGTTGGTAGCCCCCTCATGAAAGCTTGAAGAGCTTCACTCACATATTCACCAACCATCTGCTTCACAGGGTCTTGTTCTCCTTTTTGCTCGTTTCCAATTTGATCATTGTTGTGAGTTATAGATCTTTCTGGGGAGTTGTCCCTTGAACCTCGTGGGGACCCCTGAGGCGATGGAACTAGGGTTCCAGTTGTTTGTTGGTTTTTGTCGTTGGTATTCGATATGATTCGATAAAGGTTATTCGAGAAAAAATAAAGATTAACAGTTTCCTGGTAACGGAACCAATTTGTTTAACCAAAGAATTAGATTCTTAGTCAAATCTATTTTAAGAAGTACTTGTGCTTCTGATAACCAAATAATAAGAATTAGACTTGTAAATAAGAAAGCAATAAGATCACATAAAAGTAAGTATATTTCAGTAGTGGTTCGAACGTGTCCATACAAGTGAGATTTTACTCCCTTTTATAGGGAATTTCTTAATATACCATCTACTCTTCTTAATGATTGAGCATTAATGACTAATAATATCATTAATGTAACGTTACAATTGGTAATCGTAACTGTTCCGTGAAGATTATGTAACGTTTAGCTCATTGATTGGAGATCTTTGAATCTGCCCGTGTCTCTTCAACTCCTCAATTAGAATGGAACTCCCGCATCTAATTTTCTCATGTGTATGCTATTCCATTCCTCTTTGTCCCGTACTTATTTCTAAACTTCTGACCAACTTTCATGTTTCCATTGATCCATGTAGATTACCTTGTCATAAAAAATATTACACGTGTGAAGTCTATTTTTTACCAATACAATGCGCCCGGTTAGCCTCTGCACGGATTTCACGTTGTCTACTACAGTGATATCCTCAATAACTTTGATCTTGTCGGGATTGATCTCGATTCCTCAATTGGATACCATGAATTCAAGAAATTTACCTAACCCGACTCCGAACGCGCATTTTTTCGGATTCAACTTCATGTTGTACTTCCTCAATATATTGACGGTTTCCTGCAAATGCTTCAAATGGTCCTCTGCTCGCATGGACTTAACTAATATATCATCAATGTAAACTTCCGTAGATTTCCCTATTTTTTCTTCGAACATCCGGTTTACTAGGCATTGATAAGTGGCACCAACATTTTTTAATCCAAACGACATTACGTTATAGCAGTATGTCCCATACTTAGTGATGAACGAGGTCTTTTCCTAATCATCTGGGTTCATTTGTATTTGGTTGTACCCCAAATAGGCATCGGGAAAACTAAGGATCTCGTGGCCGGTCGTGGCATCGATCATGCGATCGATGTTAGGCAAAGGAAAAGAGTCATTGGGGCATGCTTTATTTAAATCCTTGTAATCCACACACATTCTTAGTTTGTTCCCTTTCTTAGGGACTGCTACTACGTTTGCTAGCCATTCGGGGTATTTGATTTCCCGGATGGACCCTATTTTAAGAAACTTTGTTACTTCGTCTTTGTTGAAGGCATGCTTGATCTCAGACTAGGGTCCTCTTTTCTGCTTCACCGGATGGAATTTCGGATCCAAGATCAGTTTATGGGTGGTGATCTCCAGTGGGATCCCTATTATGTCGAGATGGGACCAAGCAAAACAATCCATGTTAGCTATAAGAAATTGAATGAGTTTTTTACTGAGCTCGGGAGTTAACCCCATGCCCAGGTATACCTTTCGATCAGGTAGATGTTTGATTCATATGACCTGCTCTAGCTCTTCGACTGTTGTATTTATAGCGTCGGAATCATCGGGGACTATGAAGGATGTAGGACCTCATAATCATCGTCTTCATTAGTCCCCTTCTTATTTAGTTGGGTCGAGGCCGGCGTCTGCGATTGCTATTTGGCTACCTATTTTGCTTATGAATCTTACTCCTTTGTCGATGAGAGTGTTGATATTGGAATCACTTCATCAACGACAAACATTTCCTTCACGGCGGGCTTCTCCCCGTAGATTGTTTTGATCCCCTCTGGTGTTGGGAATTTCAACACCTGGTGAAGGGTCGAGGGTACAACCATCATGTTGTGGATCCACGGTCTCCCGAACAAGGCGATATATCTCATGTACCCTTCAATCACGTAAAACTTGGTCTCCTGGATGGTCCAAGTTGCGTTCACTGGCAACATTATTTCCCCCTTAGTAGTTTCACAGGCCATGTTGAATCCGTTAAGCACTCGAGCCACGGGCACGATTTGGTCCTGTAGGCCAAGCTTTTCTACGACCCTTGATCGAATGATGTTGGTCGAACTACCTAGATCAATTAACACACGTTTAACTCGAGTTTTATTCATGAGTACAGATACTATTAGTGCATCATTATGGGGATGCATGATTCCTTCTTCATCCTCGTCGTTGAAAGACAATGTTCCTTCTGGTACGTAGTCCCGAGTTCGTTTCTCCCCCGTGATCGACACCTTGGTAAGTTTTAACATCGCCCCTTGGGGAAAATTGACCCCTCCGATAATCATATGAATGATTTTTTGAGGTTCTTCTTGCTCATTCTGTTTATTGGAACCCCTATTTATGAAATGATTCTTGGCTCGATAACTCAGAAACTCCCGAAGGTGCCCGTCGTTGAATAACTGGGCTACTTCTTCTCTCAACTGTTGACAATCTTTCGTCATGTGGCCATGGGTGCCATATATTTTCACATTTGGTTGGGATTTCTCTGGGCTGGGCCGGTCTACAAAGGTTGAGGCCATTTTGTATCTTTGATGCATCCGATAGTTGATACGATGGCGGCTGCGTCAACATTAAAGTTATATTATGATAATCGTGGTGCTTCTTTAGGTTTGATAGGCCTGTCGAAGCCATTCTTGCTCATGATCCCTCGAGAGCTCTGACCTCGGTCATTCCTCCTTTCATTTCGTACAAGATTTTGCCCAGATACGCTGCTCCTACAGTCTCCATTATATGGTTGGTGCCGATCCCTGTTCAACCTCGGTTCTCGATCAATGTCCCTCTTGATTCTATCAACGGGCCTGATAGGATAAACGGACCCGTAAGGAGACCCAAGCTGGTTGTCTTTGACCCTGATCTTTGATTGATACCGATTGTGCACATTGGCCCAAGTAACAATAGGGTATTCTATCAAATTCTGCTTCAACTGCTGCAAAGCCATTAAGCTTCATACATTGAGTCCTTGGGTGAAAGCTTGAACAACCCAATCATCGGCCACCAGTGGCAGATCCATTTGTTCCATTTGGAATCTAGACATAAACTCTGAGCATTTCGTTGTACTTCTGCCTTACCTTGAAAAGGTCCGACTTCCTAGTTTCGACCTTGATGGCCCCAATGTGTGCCTTTAAAAAAGAATCTGCAAGCATATCAAATGAATCAATAGAATTAGTGGTAAATTGTGGTACCATATCATGGCTTCCTTCGACAGGGTCTCCCCGAATTTCTTTAGCAAGACAGATTCGATCTCGTCATCCTCTAGATCATTCCCTTTAATAGCACATGTGTAAGGTGACATGCTTATTTGGGTTGGTCGTTCCATTGTATTTAGGATTCTCGGGCATGCGAAACTTCTTAGGAATCGGTTTGGGAGCCGCGCTTAGGGGGAAGGGTTTTTGCACGAACTTTTTGGAAACCAGACCCTTCAATATTGGTGGTGCCCCCGGGATCTGATCGACCTTGAAGTTGTAAGTTACCACCTTCTTGTCGTTTGCCTCGATCTTCTTTTCCCCCGACTCAACTCGTTTTTCTAGTTCTTTGAGCATCTTCATGATTGATGGATCGGCCCCCGATTCACTCTCATTCGACTTCCTTGAAACAAATTCGACCCTGTGGACAACTTCCTGGGACGGCTCGGGCTCGATCCTGCTTGGCGGGTGATTCTGGTTTTGTAGTTGGGCTATCGCTGCTTGTTGAGCCTGCAACATTTTGAAGATCACCTGAAGGCTGATCCCGTCCTCTTTGCCACCATGTGTGCTTTGAGCAGTGATCACGCTCAACTATGTCTTGTAGAAGACTAAGCGGGCGTTGCAAATATAATCCGGGGTATTACGCCCAGAGTCGATCCCACAGGGAATTTACGTATCAATTGAGTCTATAAAATACTAAACTGTTACTTAATCACTTTTCTCAAGACTTTTGAATATCAATTGGTGATGTTTACTAAATTAATAACAAAATAATAAATTAGCAATTAACTAACAATATAATGTAAACAATGATAATAAAGGGTCTAAGATTATGGTTTCCCCCGTTGGTGAATTCTTCCTTGGATATGTCTTATAGTTTAATTGGCTATCTCTGTCAATCATGAACGCTCTAACTATCATAAATCTCTCTCAAGTAATTATGATAATTTACTAAACGCACTCTCTCAAGTTACGCTAGCTAGATCGCAATACAGTTCACTTTAGATTGCACCCGAGGTATCGTTATCTCAAATCTAACCTCTAAACCCTCGGTTATGACTTTCTTCTATACTCCGGGAGTGGTGTTTTTCAAGAAACTACCTAAATATGCATTCTCTCTCAAGTAGATACATAATAAATAGGCACAGCTAATTGA
>ML415674.1:0-16885 GCA_005239525.1 Nicotiana knightiana | reverse complement strand
GGACCTGGGCTTCAGGTCAGAACAATGTCTAAGTACGTTGTGAATGGTTACAAGTTTCATACAAAGGATTGCTCTAAAACTAAAAATAGCAACAACAGCGGGGTGTGGGTTCAAGGAGTTGATGGCAACCAAGTTGGAGATATTGATTATTATGGTGTGCTCAAAGAAATAATTGAACTAGAATATACTGGTTATCCATATAAGAAATTGATACTCTTTAGATGCAAGTGGTTTGACCCACATCCAACAAGAGGTACAAGAGTACACAACCAATACAACATAATTGAGGTTAATCATACGAGGGAGTATGATCGCTATGATCCTTTCATTATTGCACATAATGTTAGGAAAGTGTATTATGCTCCTTATCCATTGCGGCGGAATAAGTCAGATTGGTGGGTTGTAATTAAAACTAAACCTGTAGGTAGGGTGGAAGTCGAGAATATGTTAGATGTTGCTTATCAAAACGATATCTCCAGTGTTCACCAAATAGTGGACGAACTTTTAGAAAATGATTTGGAACATCCTGCACACATATTGGAAGAAGTTGACATAGATGAAGTAACAATAATAGAAAATGTTGAAGAAGAATCAACTGATGAAGCACAAACTAGTTCGGAAGAAGAATCCTCGGACGAGGAACAATATGTCGATGAGCTTTAAAAAGTTGGTTTCTTTACTACTTCTCATTTTATAGCTATTTTATTATATGTTTCAATCTAAATATGTAATTTTTATGCAGATGACAGGCAAGGGTCGAGGTAACGATGACCCTACGGGTTCTCGGGGTAAAGGAAAGGCTAAGAAGGGAAAGAGGAGAGTAGAAGATACTCCTCCCTCTTATCCTCCCTCTTTTCCACCTTCTTCACAGGCGCCGCCTATGTCTTATCCTCCACCCGATGGATATTATGAGGCGCCACAGCATCACCAGCCCAACTACATCTTTGTGCAGACACGGGGTCTTTCAGCATAGGGCCCTAGGACTGAACGTCCAACATACAGTCCAGTTGCCTCACGAGCACATGACTCATATCCATCCAAGTCACAGCCACGGGGGTCACAGCCACTGGTGCCAAATCCACGGGGGTCAGAGGCATCAGTATCACAGCAGCTTCCGGTCGATCCCACGATGTTGCAGTCACAAAGATCACAACCATCTTCCTCATCGGCTCTATCTCTTACAGGCCTTCGCCTGCGAGATACTAGCTCCAACCCCCCTACACCTTCCACACATGCATCTAATGTACCTGTTTCCGACGATGATGATGATGATGAGGAGGAGGAGGAGGAGGTGCATAAGGATAAGTATGGCAGAATCATCATAGTCCCTGAGGGTGATGGGTAAGAGCAACTTGATTTTTTTACGTTTATTGTTTTGTTCAGTTTGTACTAATATATTAATGTATTTTTTTTGTTAAATTGCAGGTTCATCCCGAGTAACACTACTACGAGGATAATCACCAACGCCACCAGAAAGCTTTATGATGCCCCTTATACGAGTTGGAGCGAATTCCCATTCTCGCTGAAGGAGCAAATTTAAATGAATTTTAGGTATAAATTTTATTTTAAGCTTTATAATTATTTATATTTATGATATTTTCATACAATATTTAACTTTTGAAATACAGAGCAAGTATGTATGGGAACACCGTTGTAGCGCGGAGGTGGCGCATAATTTTAATCTTAAGGCTCGGAAGCGGTTGTCGCATAGTTTCTCCAACGCTAGACTGTACAACCAAAAGCCTAACTGGTTGCTTGACGAATTTTGGAGGGATTTGCAAAGGAAGTGGCTTACCGCGGAGTTCTTAAAGAAGAGCGAAAAAGGAAAGAAAGCTCGCGCATCCAAGAAGTGAGGCTCCTTGCATNGGTCGTCCAATGAAGCAAGATGAGTTATTCAAGGAGACTCATATTGTCAAGAAAAAGAAAGAGACTGATCCAGAAAGGTGGGTCGACGACCGATCATCGACTGTACATGTAAGTTTTCTCTTTTCATTAAGTATTCTGATATACTCTAATATAATCTTTCAAATACTAATTAAATAAAAAATTTCTTATAAGATCGCTTCAGAGTTGACATGGAGGAATTCATACGCAGTCAGACACCTAATGAGTCGGGCGAGCCAATCAATATTTCGGAGGAGGATGCAGAAAGACTATGGATGCAGGCGGCTGGCGGTGCAAAATATGGGAAGGTATACGGGCTTTCTAATAAGAAGTTCCACCGCAATCACTGTGGAATGCAAGGAATAGGAACTTCCTCGCAAGCCGAGCAACTTGATGGGGAGAGCCTCTCCACTATGCGGGAGACTGTGACAAAGCTCACAAGCGAGCTAGAAGCATCCAAGGAACGAGAAAGGCTTAGAGATGCTCAGTACGTTAGCATGCAAGCTCAGTACCAAGGCATGCTAGCTCAGTACGAAGGTATGCAAGCTCAGCTTAAATCTCTCCTAGCTTCTGGAGCTTTTCCGATTCCCCAGTCTCGCGAGCCATCGCCAGAGGCTCAACTTGAACGTGAGCGTTCCTTCCGTCCTCCCCGTGATCGTTATTCTCGTCCACCACGAAATACCCTTCTCATTACCGTCTTGATAATGAAGATTCATCAGACGGTGATGATAATGATATAGAATGAAACAGTCATTGAGTACTTTTATATACTTTGAACTAGACAATAGAACTTTGGTCCGTTTTGGAATGGGCTTGTAATAAGTGTTAACTTAGTTTTGTATAAATTTTCAATGAATTTAAGGTATAAATTTTCTTTTAAGCTTTATAATTATTTATATTTATGATATTTTCATACAATATTTAACTTTTGAAATACAGAGCAAGTGTGTATGGGAACACCGCTATAGTGCGGAGGTGGCGCGTCCGTTTTGGAATGGGCTTGTAATAAGTGTTAACTTAATTTTGTTAGTTAAATGTGTTAGTTCTATTGAAGTTTATATGTTGTTGGTTTTAATGTTGGTTTTAATATTGGATTTAATGTTGTTGTTGTTGTTGTGTTGTTAGTTCGTATTGTTATTGTGTTAGTATTGTTGTTGTTGTTGTGTTATATTGTTGTTGTTGTTGTTGTTGTAATAGGAATTTGGTATGCTGGCAGGTGGTGTGGCTGCCAAAATAGGCAGTTTCTGCCAAAATAAAACCCAGAAAAGCGACCAAAGTTGGTCGCTATTAAACCCAGATTTCCAGAATAGCGACCAAAGGTGGTCGCTAACTAACCCAGATTTCCAGAATAGCGACCAACTTTGGTCGCTATGTTATTAAAAAAAATATTTTTTCTGGAAATTAGCGACCAATTGTGGTCGCTTTGGTTTAAAACAAATTAAATAAATTAGTAAAAAATTATTTTTTCTGAAAATTAACGACCAATTGTGGTCGCTTCTGTTTAAAACAAATTAAATAAATTAATAAAAAAGCGACCAACTGTGGTCGCTATTTTCCAGATTTTAAAATATTATATTTTATTTACAGACCAAAGTTGGTCGCTATATTTTGTATAATAATAAATAAATAAATAACGTAATTTAAAAATAGAGACCAAATTTGGTCGCTAAATTTATATTATTAAAATAATATAGCGACCAAAGTTGGTCTCTTTTTTTGATACCCGGAATATTTGGTCAATTTAACATAGAGAGCAACCAACTTTGGTCTCCATGGTAAAGGGGCCAGCAAAATAGCAACCAAGCCTGTTTGGACGTATTTTGGTCGCTTTTCACTGTTTAGAGATCAATTTTGATCGCTTTTTGTGGTCGTTTTTTCCCGAATCGATTAGTTGAGATTAATCAGTTGTAGTTGTGATGTTGTATTACACTATTAGACTGTTTCAAACTCTATTATTGTTACAATTATAAGCATATGATAAATATGAATTTTAAGGTATCTTATTTAAAAGCAAAAGAGAGTGTATCACATATGTTAGGATTGAAATCCGACATGGCATCTTCCTTGCACCATAAGATGACGAGGTTGGAGTCTCATCCCTGGCCCCTAATCAAGAGACCACAGTCATCTTTTTAATAATTTAAATTATAAAAAAAAGGTAATGGGAAAAACGTGGTCATTATACAATTTCAGCTACTACAAGTTTATCTTTTATTTTTTAGAAAAACAATAGAAAAGTAATCTCTCAGTCCCATTTCTGATCAGTAGGTTTCATCTTTATTAATAATCTGAGCATTTCCCTTTAAATAACGACGTTAACTCAGTTTCCATGAGAACTCTCGTTATTTTCACTTTAAACGATTTATTCCAATCAAATACGTAGGAACTTTGTAATTCACTTTGATTACCCCTTAAATTCCCCCATTTGCACTTTCAACTATCATCAAAATTCAACCTTTGATGAGTCTTCTATTGGTTGTTTTCGAAAATGAAATTTTGGTGCTAAAGACGAAAGAGAGGGACATGTTGTATCACATATAAATTGCACTTTTTGAATGCGATTTAAAACTCGCATTTGAAAGCGCAATATATAACTCGCATTCTGGAACGTGATTTATGAATTATCTTTTCAAATTGCAATTTCAGATAATGGCATCCTTCACACCGTTTTTAACTTAGAATGCATATAAATTTCATTATGTGTTTATGTATTGTTTGAATTCGTTAAAAAAAAAAAAAAATTGCACACTCGTAAAATATTTCAGTCAAAATTGCACTTTTTGAAGAAAAAATATAGTATTGTTTACCCTAAATACGGATAACAATTGAATTTATACGTGGTTTTAAGGACACGTAATTTTACTTGGCACAAACTGAGAAAATACGTAAATTGATAATGAAATTGACTGTAAATAGAAATAAAAGCAAACCAAATGAGATGTATAGCTTTAGCCCTCGAGCTAGGTCACCCTCGAACCAAATGAATATTCTACTGAAAAATATGAACAAAGTAACAGCGTATTGAGAGCTTAAGAGAAATGTAGTATATTGCTTTGTATTGCATGAATATGATGCCTTTATAAATGATCAGGCCCCCTTTATATAGTAGGAGAGTCCTACTTATGATACAACTCTAAATACAATAAGAAATCACATGATTGGCTAATTAATCGGCCTCATCTTGATACGTGCCGAGATTTTCGCCGTGATCCTTGCTCGATTATGGATATTTCGGCTTACTGTTACTTGACTAGGTAAACTTCCACTGGTCTTGCTCGATCTTCGTTTTGCTTGGTCTTGATCTTGGCCGATCTCGACCTTGATCAGTCTCTAGATTACGAGTTCAACAATCTAACTCCGCACTATGGCTCAATATAACACGAGGCCGAACTGTGACCTATCATGATCCAACAACGATTAGTCATAAGAAGAGCAGGCCCGTTCTGACCGTAGACAGATAGTCCCTTCGTTTCTCAGAAAGAAGGTGATGAGAAACGATATGAATTTCCGAACTCCGTCTCGATGGGTAATGACATCAATGACGAGCCCAATCATGACGTAAGCGATGAAACGTCCCGTCTGTCCAGTTACCAAGGCATTAAATGCCTGTCAGTTGTTGGTTGACCACTACCGGTTCTGAACCGTCGCCTCCAACCTATAAGAACCCTAACCCTTTCTCATTCAAACTTTTTACACTCAACACTTTTCCTGCACTTGCTTTCAAAAAGTCCCTTCACTTCATAATTTTCATACTCAAATTTCTTGAACTCTAATCAACCACATATCATCCTTACTCTTTTCCTGATTGTTCATAAATTGCTAAAACTTTGAAAATCGTGCCGCAAAAGAGGCTGCTTTTTCATCACGGCCCGCTGGTGATGAGGTTGCGGTAGAGCCCCACCCTGAGGAATTCATTACTACAGGGTGCCCAACCGTCACTAACTTCAAAATCGAAAAGACCCCCTCGGTGCAGGACCGATGCAAACCGATGTCGTGATATATATGCACCATCACTAAAGACATCCTCAAAAAGGTCAAAGGGGAGTGTAACTGGGTGAACAAGGATGTGGCCGTTCCTTCTCCGGAGGAATCAATTACCACTCACGTGGAGGGGTATCTAAGTGTTTACACTTACCCCTTCACGTTTAGTCTCTTAGACCCCATCATCGTCGCCTTCTGTAAAAGATACAAATGTCACCTAGGCCAAATCCACCCTTCGTTCTGGAGAATAGTCATTCTCCTCCGTTTTTTCATGAGCAAAATCGAGGGATGTCCCTTCACCCTCGATCACCTCATGCGCCTTTACAGTCCCCAGCTCTACCGAGGAGGACTGATCAAGCTTGCCCGTCGGGCCAGTAGTACCCCGTTCTCCAGCATAGACAAGTTTCAGGATCAAGGCTGGATGGACCAATTTGTCCAAATAAGGAATTCGGACCTGATCCCCGCTCAAGACATACCGTTCCCTGAGAAGTGGAATATGAAACATAAGTATACTTCACCTTGAATGTTCAATCACTGTGGCCCAGATGCCGGATCCAATTTCGGAACTAAATCAATGGGTCGAGGGCCTAGTGTCACAAAGACCCTACTCCGAACGTTCCTGGATGGAGTTGTCAAAGAGTCGATGGGAGGCCCGTAACCATGATAAATTTTTGCCTCTGATTGTTTATTGTTCTGGCCTCACTACAACAAAAAAGGTTTTTCTGGCAATTGAAATACTCTTTAGCGGTAATAAAAATGGTCGCTAAAATATTTACCAGCCATTAAGTATTAGCCGTTGTTGCTGGTGTCTTCAAAGGCTTTAGCGGTCATTAGAGGGACTACTAGTAAAGATCACTATTATGGCCGGTAAAAGTCCTTCAGATTTAGCGACAATTGTTTGCTGGCTATTACAATGGCCATTATAACTCTCCAAAAATTCCATAAGTCATACATTTTGCAGCTTTTGTTATTGCCGCTGAAGACTAATCTAATTGTTGATAAAAGGAACCCCTTTTGGCAACAAATATAATAGCCACTAAAACTATCATTGGTTTCACCTTTACTCCTCTCTTTGTAGGTTTTTGTTATGGACAATAATCATTTATCTAATGGATATAAAAACATCTTTAACATCAATTTTTATTGCGCTAAAAATTAATAAAGTATTTTCCAATATTTACTAATGCATGTTATGCCTATTTACATTCAAAACTAATTATATAATATTTCACTTCAAAAAGCAGAATGCTCACTAAATCTGCAACAAACAAAAGCTTCTAATTCATGGTTTAAACCGTCAACAACATAAAAAGAAAATGCTAAACTATTTGATTCTAATAGCTACTGTCGCTTTGCTTTGACAAATTGTTTTATCAAGTAGCTATAAATTAAACAGCAGATGACTTAATAAAGATTCTTCAACTCTTGATCATAGTGACTGCCACATGCCAAGTTTTTGAACATCACAATGTATGACCTGGAATGATAAAATAAAATGAATATCAAATAAACAACCACACTTGATGTTGATTAATAATCAAGAAAACAACTCCTTGAATTTTATACACTTGTACTAGTGACATATGAAGAAGCCAATCAAAATCAAGTGTACAAGAATGGTTATTCCTTTCCTACTAACCATCGCAACACAACTAAACTCGAAAAGATTATAGATACGAAGGCCAAATTTCAATCCAAACATGAAGACATTTTGTTATACTCAACAAAGGGCATTCCCTTATGTCTTTAATCAATCCTAGATCTTTGAAATACTATAATGTCTATTCTTTATAAGAAAACTCTTATGGTTACAAGTATATACATATGGCTATGAAACTTGAGACAGTCAATGTAAATTCTTTATGTAGTTGAGCACCTGCATAAAATATATATCAATATTTGTCTTTATTTATTTATCCAGGTAAGTACTTTCTGGGGTCTAGTCAAAGAAATGCTTCATGTTCTAGCAGTCACCTTCTATAGCACTTAATAGAAAAATACCAAGCCTTAAGATTTTGTGTAATCAATTTATCAGGATTATGCCTACAAACTTCATAAAGGCCCTATATGACTTTAAGCATGCAACATAAAGTTGGTACATTAAGTTTGATACCTCTTTTAATGTAACAACAAAGATGATACATCAATCACATAATAAGTATTGTCTTTCAGCCAAATTGAAAAATGAAATTTTATACACACACTAGCTAAGGAAAAATAGACTAGAGTTGGAGATTGGATGTCATGGGCAAGATACTACATCCCACATCCAAGGATAATAGTTATTCGAGGCTTTTAATGGGGTAATCATTGGCTCCAACAATAGCGATTTGGGAGGTGTTGTTGACACTACTCTTGGATTTGAGGAAAGGCTCTTTGATACCACTTCCTTAAACTCTTTTGATAAGTACAAGGAAGCATCTCACAGGAGATACATATTAATTCAGTCAAAAATATTCAGTGCAAAAATATACAAATTCAAGAAGGCTTTGCACTCACTTGTATCATTGGGCTTTAATATTCTTTAATGTGTGAACAACCGATATATTATCTCTGTATATTCTTTTATGTGTAAACTCACATATCTACCTATAAAGCAGAACATGAGATTAGATTTTCACCACCATACATCCTTATGCCACATAAACATCTCTCACTTGTAATTGTATTAGTTTCATTAAAAGTAAATTCTCTTGAAGTTAGATATTGGTCTTCTTTTAGAACTTGTGGAAGACCAAGTCGATTTCACGGCAAAGCCAAAATTTAAAACAAGTGTTAGCTCAGGGAAAGTTGAATATTTTTTTAAAAAATCACAAGCTTAATGCATAATCGTAACAAACTCTCACCCTTCAACAGCAACTTAGGAAGGGTTTATAAATTTTGAGAATCCAACAAGAAAAAGAAAAGGCATTCTGCAAAACCACCAAAGTGAAAATCAAACAAATTGTAGCCAACATTTTAGGTTAACTAGAAAAAAAAGCACGAATTATAGCACATGGAATTGGTCATTGACTGAATTGAAAAAAAAACAGACTGAAAGCAAAATATTTGGCTACAAAAGAATCTGACTAACAAAGCGTCTATTAAAAATTTCCACACCAAGTCACATTAGAGTGAAAGATATACCAACAAATATATCACATTTCAGGCCCAATAATGATACTAAAAATTCTAACTATGAGATCTTCACGCATTCATGGATTTTATAGACCAACTATCCATTAGACCGATAAAAGGTCTCTAGCACCATTGAGCACATATTTGTTATTACATATAAAACTATGACTTAGAACTGAGGGAAAAAAACAAAGCTTACCGCTGTCACCGAAGAAGAGGAGCTTGTTGAGTGCTAGCGGGTGAAGCACCATTTGATTTTCTCAAAATATGATGAAGGGGAACCCCAACCCTAGATATACAAAAATCACCTTAGTAACTGTGAGTCTGTGAGGGAAAAGAATAAAATTAATCGAAATCATGTATACATACACCTAAATACCAGATCAAGGAAAGAAAGATGTGATAATATGTGTAAAATCTACTAAAAGCAATAAGATAAAAGAGCGAGTAAAATTAAACGTTGCATTGCCTAAGATTGGGGAGATAGAGATGAGTTGGGTTGGGGTCAGCGGCGGTGGTAAGATAGATTGAGACTTTATGAGGTATTCTCAAGATTTCTAAATTTAAGTTTAATTTACAGAGAAAAATATTTGGGGGAATAAGTGAGTGGAGTGTGAAAAAATTGGAGGAAAATATAAAATAAAAACATTTTGTCCTGAATTAAGCGATTTTTAGCGGCCAATCCTTTTTTATTGCTAGTATAAGAGTACCTTTTTCTGGCCAAAATCTTTTTGCCGGTAATATTCTCAATATAAGAATAAATAAGCGACAACTAGGTTATTGCCACTAACTAATTGCCGCTAAAGGCCTTTTTTGTTGTAGTGCCTCTTCTCAAACTAACTTGTCTCTTTTTCTTTTGCAGGCCTCGGGAAAGATGTAGCAATGAGAACCCCTTCTGGTGATGAAGAAGTCCTTCCCCAACCACCAACTCCAAAGCAGGCCAAGGAAAAAAAGAGAAAAAGGGCTCCGAGTCCCTCGGGATCGAAAAAGAAAAAATCGGTGAGGAAGCCCCGCAAGCCTAAGTTGGATGCCGGTGTGATATCCTCGGACTCGATCCGATGATTAAGGGATGAGTTCGAAGAAGATGAAGAAGAAGACAACTCCAAGTTAGTGGCCCGTGTGCGGGCTACTTCTTCAATCAAAAACACTCTGAATCGAAGGTGGTTGATGAGGGAGCTTCGCACGAGGTCCTTGAATCAGAAAGAGTAGAGGCCAACGTGTCCACAGCTAAGACGGTGGAGAGAGAGACCGGGGGCGAGACTTCCCGAGCAGTGGAAGAGGTCCCTAGGGACGAGCTCGGGGTGGTCGATATTTCGAGATCCCCCCAGATTTTGAATACTGTGATCCATGAGGCCAACATGCTATAAAGTCGCTCTTATGAGGGGCTTTAGGAGGCGACCGATATCCATGGTTTCTTCGACGGGATCGAATTTATTGCCTCCGAGGATGTCACCAGATTTAGTGATTAACCGGTGCCGAAGAAGGTACCATCATCTGGCGTTACTGGATCATCATCGAGCCTAAAACTGGTAGATTAATTCCCGGACCCGAGTGCTAACCCAGGCCGCAGGCGGAATATAGTGCTTAACGTCCCGTAGGATGATCGAGTCTTCTCTCCCCCTGTTGGGATTGCTATCTATCTGAGAGGCTTGGTGACCGAGGAAGACCAAGTCGTGATGAACGTCGTGGGGGCCGCTTGCCTGTTTAATGAGGCTCAACACTCCCCGAATTGAGTAACTTCGAAAGTCTCTTCCTTTTCAAACTTAGAATTGTAAGTTATTGTAACATCTTCTTCCTTACTTGCAGGCTTCGGTGTTGCATCACGAAGCCTTCCTCAAAAGAGCGCGAGGCTGAGGTTCGGGGTCTCACCGAGAAAAGTGATACCTATAGGCTTCTTAGTGAGAAACTTCAGGCTGATTTGGTTGCGGCTCAGGATAAGCACACCGATATGGCCGAGCAGGTATTCCGAGTACTTCACGATAGTGAAGATGAGTTGGAGATAACGACTAACGATCTGATTCTGTAGGTCCGGCAGAGGCTCGAGCATATCAGACGGATCCAAAAGCAGGTGGACGAGATCGGGCTGAGGATGAAGCATTCAAGAAGAACATGGATATCCTAGCCTTGAAAAAGAGACTGTCCAAGCACAATTGGATTCGGCCGAGACTCAACTCCAAGCTACAAAAGAGAAAGCCTCGGTGTAGGCCGAGAAGATTAAGGAGCTTTAGTCTGAGCTGGATTCGGCCATTTCTGATAAATCAAGCTTAGATAACGAGCTCGAAGCAGCCAAATCTGAGGTGGCCGTGGCCGGCATCAAAGCTGATGAAAAGGTGGCCCAAGTTAAGGTCGACGTCGAGGCCATCTAGGCCAAGGATAAGAGCATGATAAATCATGAAAAATGGAAATCTCGGAGGGAAGCCCTCGAGGACGCTCAAGCCCAGGGTTTCGATATCGTGGTCGAGGTCGAAAATGCCCAAGCAGAAGAAACCCGGGATCGTAAGTTGGGCTTCCCTGAGGAAGACTCTGATAGCCTAAGTGAATCCGAAGATGGGGAATACCCCAAGGATGGATATGCGACCTCTGATGGAGACCAAGCCACTTATTACTAAGTATTTTTTTTTTGTTCTTCTTTTTGCACTTTTTTTGAGACCGTTTTGGGCCGTTGTAAATTTTTTGGACAAGGGTGATTTGGCCCTTGTAAATAAAATCATTCTATATAAATATAAGACTTTCTTTTCCTTTTCGGCTCTTATGTTTTTCCTCTGCTTAGTTATTTGTAATCACAAAGGTTGAAGTGCCTTATCATGAGACAATAAGATTGTGTTCGAGGGTTAGAACAACCCCTGCCTTTATTAGAGTTTTTGGGGCTCGATATTATCGAAGTCTTTCCCGAAGATGTCTTAAATTTGTAGCCTTTTGGAACCGGTTGTGAAAGATCTTTTTCTTTTTCGAAGGCCTATTTTTGTTACGAATTTCGGACGTCTCTGAGCCGTGTTAAATTGACCCTAACCTTTAGTTCGGGATCTGCCCATTAGGCTCATTTTCCCGTTTTATACGGACTTGCCCGAGATAATAGTCCCCGAGTGGGGTGGCCATGGCCTTTAGAAATCAGGGATTTGCCTATTAGGTCTTTTGTCTCCGAGGCCCGATAACTTGGGTTGTTTGAGTTAAACGGCAGTCCCCGAGTGAGGGAGTGGTCATTCGTATTCCGGTTAAGTATTTCCCTTGAGCTCGTTATTTTCAGGAGTACGAAGCTCTTTAAGAAATGTAAAGAGGAAAAAGTTTTAACCATCAGATATTTGCAAGAAAAGTAGTTCTCTTTATTCTTGATCAAAATAGTCATACATGCGTACATGTTTAGGCCTGTTATACCTCATTTTAACATAAGTCAAACTAGAGTATAACATATTGGTAATTCTAAAGGTTTAATTAATTTAAAAAGAGTCGCCGCCTAATTATTTTAATGGTGAATTAGGACACCAATTTTAACTAAGTAATGCTTAAAGTTAACTCTGTTTTATGGTCTACTTAACCTTAGAAATTCTAGATAAGAGTCCTAATTATCTCAAAAGGAAAGGATAAAGCACCTTTTAAGATCCATTAAAATGGTTAACCGGCCAAACTTAGGTTAATTCGAAAATATAAGTGTAGCAATTCTTAATATTTGAGAAAACTAAGTATAAAAAATACAACTAAAGTGAATATATTACGTATATGTGAGTTATTTGAAAAGAATTTGTTTGAATTGGATTGTAAAGTACTAATCTGCTATCTGTTAACGCCACTTTAATTTTGGCAAGTAAAGTTCAAAAGGCCTTGAATTAAACTATTCTTGTTAAGTACCAAGTTTAACAAACCTGAGCAAAACATTAACAATATTAAAAAGACAGCCTCTAGTTCAAAATGTAGTAAAGCTTCTTAGCAAATTCTTCTTTACTCTTTTCAATAAGTGGTTTAGGACCGAATAAAATCAGATTCTAAAACTCTTGTTCCAAACAGCTGTGGGTTCCTTTATTAAGAAAAACAATCAATGAGATTTAAGGAAAAATATACACAAGTTACGACTTTGGTTTAAATAATTAGTTCATTTATAAAATTTCTTAAGCTGTAAGTATTATTAATTCAAAGTGAATCTACAATTTAACACATGGCGGTATAACTCCTGTAACAACACTATCTTTAAAGTTCAAAGATACTCCCAAATATTAATAAATCCTAACCTTGAGGTAAAACCCGAACACATAAATAAATCAAGAATATTTAAAATTAGACAAAGAATGAACGGCAGAAGGAAAAGAAGTAAGAAAGACGACATAAGCGTCTCCAAGCGTTTCACTTGTTTTTCTCGCTATCCGGTGCTCTAAGAAAGATGGGATGTGATGACTCCGTGCTTGGATAGAGGAAGTCTTGCATTAAAATTCCATGTTTGCTCCAAGTACATATGCACCAAAAGAGAACAAAACAAGAATTAGAATGAACTTAGTTTCCGAGTAAACATAGGATAAAGACAACATGAATCATACTAAAAACTTATAAGCTTACAACATAGCAGACACATTCGTCATATTAAAATGTTATACTAACAGATTCATATCACTAATTCAAGCACATCCTCGAATGAAGTATTCAGGTAGATGTTTTCTATTTTCTGATTTAAAATTTAAGATGGAGCAATTACAAGTTAAGAGAGTACCCTAAGGTATGATTTACTAAGTAAGAAAATAAATCCTATATGATGAAAAAGTGAGTGAATAAAATTTAGTATGTTATTATCAGATGCAAATAGGCATCTCTACTGCATTGTGACAGAGAAGGTACCAAGGATGGTATAGCTAACTTAGTTTTAGCTACTTGTTTCTTCTGAACTCATACTCATGATAAGGGCATTTAAGCATATGGGAAAGAAAGTCATAAATCATAGTATCTGATTTAATATAGCAAGGAATCACATGTAGGTTCATTTGTAGTTTTTGACAAATTAGAAAAGATCGATATGGTTTAAGTATTAAATCAAGAAGAAATCTAAAATAATCTCTATTTCTTAAAAGTGAATGTATTAGCATATTAACAGAAAATACTTTCTTATTACTTGGGTAAACAAACAGCAGTTAGTCTAATCAGCACATTCATAAATGGGTTGTCTATTTGTCTTTATAACCTTGATTCACAATTTTACGAAGTGTAAAGTTTTCCAAGCCATCCTCTCATTTTTGTTGAAAATGAATATTGAAAATATCCTACAAACTTGACGTCTAAGGTGTAAAAGAAAGTACAAGGTGGGACAAGAATACCCTATATTCATGGTTTCCACTATTTAAAACTCAAATTCACAATGGATGATGAACCCACAACAACTTTAACTTAAAAAATCAGATTTTAGAATGCGTGATATATAGGTAAATGGATATTGAACTGTACAATCAATAAATCCTATAGAGATGTTTTTCTATCATGCACAACAGGAGAGCGAAGAGAGCAATTTTTTTTCAACAGAATAGATTCACTCTTTTATGCATACTTAATGATTAAACTTAAGAATCACATTGCTAAGATGATTATATTAAACTATCAATTCTCACTTATTAGCATGATTTATGGTATTGCCATGAAAAGCTTGACTAAACAAATATCTTTACTTTAACAGCGACTTTGAAAATACTATTATATTTTCCATCAGTCATCAAAACTAGAATGGTCTAATCTTTCAAAACAACAAATATGAGAATAGACACAATTTCCTTCAACTTTAATTAAAGGCGACACGAGATGCCGAAACATGGCATTTCTACAAAGAAAAGTGAGCAAACAACTAAATGTGTCATAATTCCATGTTCAATTATACATCATTTAGGATTGACAGAGAGGTATAGTTCAACACCTATTCTTGTGATATGCAAAAACGTGAGAAACAAACTAAAATCAACACTACTTCAAACACACATGCTAAATTGCAAACATACTTTAATAAGACAACAAAAAAGAAAAGGAGAAAGACACTGACCTATTGCGGGGCAGTGAACTGGGGGTTGGAGTCTTAGATCCGACGAACTCCGAACTCGAGCTCGCTTCTTCGGACGATCACCTACAGCGATATAAATAAAGATGCTTTCGTTTAGGGTCGAAAACCAATAGAATAGAGAAGAAGAGGAAGCGTAAACTAAGGCTTTTCTTTGCAAGGATAATCAATGGATTATGAGAAAGGGGAAGGTGGATGATGTAATAACAATAAGAGGGAGGTGCGGCAACTTCTCTCCTCCTCGATTAGTTGCAATAGCATGGTATTTATAGGCAGATTCTTGGGGTTCTTGGGCGGTATTTTAAAAATAAGATTTGAGTTTAAAATGCCCATTTGAAATCCGAACGTTGGAGGCCTATTCTTCACGTGATTTGGTGTCCGAAATGATGAGATTTCGACTGAGACTTGAAGATTCACGGGCAATCGAGTACTTCTATGGAAGAGGGTAGAAAGAGAACATTTATACAAAAATAGTGTGGCATCTTTTGATTGGAAGGTGCAAAAGCTTGAATTAGGGGACAAGGAAAGGAACAGAGACGCTGATGTCTTTTGACTAGGGTTAGGAATTAGGGAATGAAATATTGGGATGAACGAGTTAGGGGCATCGACTTGGCTGAATTGGGCCTTCTTGATGGGTTCATTTGCGGGCGATTTGCAGTCAACCCTACACAGCAACCACCTTTTAACCTATATCTTATTTTCAAAAATTATTGATTTGATAGCCAGCTGACAAAAAATCTACATTAATATGACCATTCTACCCCTGACATAACATATAAAAATCACGCACCTCCGTCTCTTCTCATATTTGAATCACACACAAAACATTCTGTCTCTTCTCATATTTGAATCACGCACAAAACAGTTCATTTGTAAAGACTTCAACACATAATGTGGTGAAGTTTGTTTAGTCTTCATGAGCTTTATGAAAAACTTCAGCACAAGATGCTGAAGTAAATTAGTTCATTTTATAATACTTCAGCAACCACTTGCTGAAGTTTTAATACCTGGATTCGATATTTTAGTCGTCATGAGCTTTATGAAAAACTTAAGCACAAGATGCTGAAGTCAATTNGTTTAGTCTTCATGAGCTTTATGAAAAACTTCAGCACAAGATGCTGAAGTAAATTAGTTCATTTTTTAATACTTCAACAATCACTGTGTTGAAGTTTTAATACCTGGATTCGATAGTTTAGTGGTCATGAGCTTTATGAAAAACTTCAGCACAAGATGCTGAAGTCTATTATTTCATTTGTAAAATCTTCAGCACCTCATATGCTGAAGTTTTGTCCTTAATTCTATAGTTTTGTCATGAGTTTTTTTTTAAAACTTCAGCACAAGATGCTGAAGTTAATCAGTTCATTTGTAAATACTTCAGCACATAATGTGCTAAAGTTTGTTAAGTCTTCATGAGCTTTATGAAAAAGTTCAGCACAAGATGCTGAAGTAAATTAGTTCATTTTTAAATACTTTAGCAACCACTATACTGAAGATTTAATACCTGGACTCGATAGTTTAGTCGTCATGAGCTTTATGAAAAACTTCAGCACAAGATGCTGAAGTAAATTAGTTCATTTTCTAATACTTCAGGAACCACTGTCTTGAAGTTATAATACCTGGATTCGATAGTTTAGTCGTCATGAGCTTTATGAAAAACTTCAGCACAAGATGCTGAAGTAAATTAGTTCATTTTTTAATACTTCAGCAACCACCGTGCTGAAGTTTTAATACCTGGATTCGATATTTTAGTCGTCATGAGCTTTATGAAAAACTTCAGCACAAGATGTTGAAGTCAATTATTTCATTTGTAAAATCTTAAGCACATCATATGCTGAAGTTTTGTCCTTAATTCTATAGTTTTTTCATGAGCTTTTTTTAAAACTTCAG
>ML415669.1:0-14760 GCA_005239525.1 Nicotiana knightiana | reverse complement strand
CCCCAGGCTGTTTGGCTTGGTGCCCGGCTATCGTCCGGGTGTCCCCTCTCGCGTATTCTTCGACGTATTTTCATCCGTTTAGCCCCGTTTCCATTTCCAATTCACCTACACGTAAAATAAACCCTATTAGGCACATACGATGTGTATTTTATCATTAAAGCACATAAAATGCAAGGGATATAATGCTTAAAATCACGAATTCTAGCCACTTATCAAGTGACCAGCTAACTAAAATAGTTCAATTATTTATTTTCACAATTTAAAAATAACAGGTAAATTCATCACTCTATAAATGCCACAATGAAATTTAACAGATAACTTCAGCAACAAAGCTAAATGCAATCTCACAGCAATGTCACTCCATCACTCATCGCTCGCACTCAGCACTCAACACTCAATACACTCAATATTCTACGCTCACTGGCGGTATATACAGACTCCGGAGGGGCTCCCAAAGCCCAAGCGCTAAGCACGGACAACTCACGTGCTATCATATCAATACCTGGATCCGCACGGTCAACTCAAGTGCTACGCGGACAACTCATGTGCTATGGAATAAATACCTGGACTCGCACGATCAACTCACGTGCTACGCGGACACTCACGCGCTATGGCATTAATATCCTAACAATCAGGCCATCATATCAATACCTGGATCCGTACGGTTAACTCACGTGCTACACGGAAGACTCACGCGCTATGGTATCAATACTTGAATCCGCACGGTCAACTCACGTGCTATGCAGACAACTCACGCGCTATGGCATTAATATACTTACAATCAGGCCATCATATCAATACTTGGATCTGTAGGGTCAACTCACCTGCTACGCGGAAGACTCACGTGCTACGCGGAAGACTCACATGCTATGGTATCAATACTTGGATCTGCACGGTCAACTCACGTGCTACGCGGGAAACTCACGCGCTATGGTATTAACATCTTCACAATCAGGTCATCATATCAATCAGTCATGATCTCACTAGCCTCACCATCATCAACAAATAAGGGGACACAACCCACATCAAGTATCAAAACATATTAGAAAATAATACGGACTGAGGTACATATGTACAATGATTTCTATGACCGAGTACAAATAATGTTAGCATGAATGAAGCGTAAACATGATCTTTAACATGAAAAACAAGTTCAACAACAAGTAAACACAGAACCACGGATAATAGCCATACAGCCTCAGGGGACGGACCAAGTCTCAATCCCTCGCGGTGCACACCCACACGCCCATCACCTAGCGTGGGTATCACCACCAAACAATCACATGATATCAATTTCTTCGATTTTATACACTCAAAGCCAGAGTTAAAACTGTTACTTACCTCAACAGCTTAAAATCCTACTTTGGGATGCCCCCGTCTCTGGACTCGGTCTCTAAAAGCTCAAAATCTAACCAAAACCAGAATACTACTATCAACATAGGCAAAGGAATCGAATTTCGCAAAAAAAACTACACAAATGGGCCAAAATTCGAATTTGGCTAAAACCTGGCCCCCAGACCCACCTCTCGAAATCCGATGAAACTCACAAAATCCGAACACCCATTCCGATACGAGTTCAACCAAACAAAAATTATCGAATTCCGACATCGGATTCGCTTCCAAATCATAAATTTATAGTTTTTGAAAATTTGATAAAAATCCTATTTTTCTTTAGTAAATTCATGGATTCATGATATAAATGAGTATGGAATCATTATTTATAAAGTATTTAGGATAATGAACACTTACCTCGTTCAAATTCGTGAAAACCCATATGAAAATGGCCCAAACCGAGCTCCCCCAACTCTATTTTTGTCAAAAATGGCCAAAACCCTTGTTTGTAGAGTTTTACGTTTAGGGCGCCACAGGTGGCGCTGGGCGCTGCCCATGGCGCGAAATCCAGTTGCACAACAATTCTCGGCGCCCTGACTAGCGCCCCACGCTACCCTGGACGCTGGCGATGGAAAATTATTTTTCGCCGTCGCGAAAATGTGCATAACTCTCTCGTACGATGTCCAAATTCGACGATTCTTTTTGCTATGTCTCCGAAATTTCGATATGGATATAATAATTCAATTAAAACTGAATTTGGAGCTCATTTTATTAGTGTGTTACCACTTATTCTTGAAGAAATGACGTCGAAACATTCTTGAAATGTCCAAGTTAAATTCCTTTAATCATCTGAAGTCATCCAGAGGCCCTCGAGACCTCAACCAATTATATAAACAAGTCCTAAAAATCATATGGACTTATTCGGGGTTTCAAATCATTCCAAGCAATGTCGAAACTACAATTCACACCTCGATTCGGACTTATGAGTTTGAACTTTTCAATTTACAAAAACTTGTGGCGAAACATATCAAATGAATCCGGAATGACTTCAAGTTTGGAACACAAGTCATAAATGACATAACAAAGCTATGAAAAATTTCAGAACAGGATTCCGACCCCAATATCAAAAAGTCAACCCCTCGGTCAAACTTCCAAATTCAAATTTCTTATTTTCACCATTGCAAGCCTAATTTAGCTACGGACCTCGAAATAAATATTCGGACACACTCCTAAGCCCAAAATAACCATATGGAGCTATTGAAATTATCAAAAATTCATTCTGGGGTCCTGTACTCAAAAGTCAACTCTTCGGTCAACTCTTTCTATTTAAGCTTCGAAGTGAGAATTTTTTTTCTTTAATTTAAATTCCGAATCTTCCAAAAACTAAACTTGACCACACACGTGAGTCATAATACATATTGTGAAGATACTCCAAGCCTTAACTCATTGAACGGAGCATAAATTCTTAAAACGACAAGCCGGGTCGTTACAATAAGGCCAAACTTTTCACACATTTATCAAATCCTATGCGCAATTACCATTTTACTCATTTTCCCTTAGTTGTAATAACTTTCTAATAGCCGATAATACGCAACCCCATGAGAAGATAATCCTGCAACCCAATCGCATGCGTTGGGACCCTCATACTTAGCCCAAAGCTACTCCTTGCACCACTCTGGACCCCACCGAAATTCTTTCTTCATTGCTGACATGATCTTGCTCCACCAACCCGTCAAATTCTTCTAAATTCTCCTGTTAGCATTCCATGAATACTCTAATTCTCTAGCATCACTCACATATTCTGCCTCCCACCGAATAGCCAGTAGAATTCCTCGCAGGAACTTGCCAACCACACGACCCCTAACCTGCTCACAAGAGATAACCCACCTATGGAAATTACGTGCCGACATGAATAATTACTACAACCTCGATACCCCATCCTATGCCCGTCCTCATTTACCAACTTTACCAGACCGTCCGCTCCTCATAGACATCTACTAACAGCGCGATAACCTCTTCCAATTCACCACTATAGTGCATCCTTCTTCATCCCGAACAACTTCTCTCTGTTGTATCCGACCTTCCGCCAAATAGCCAATATATCAATTTAAGTCTGTGGACCCAATCATCGTCTACTAAAATTCCCAAATCACTCCAAACTTCCCCTCAAGAGGTGTATATATCTTACCACACAACTCATATGCTATGTTTCTACCCTCCCACTTTAGTTAAACTCACCCCTGCAAGCAACTACCTAACTTCCTTTTCTTACACCTGGCCTTTTAGAAATTTAACCATCACCTGACACTTCCCACGTGTCCTTCCTCATCCCTTGCTGCCCAGCCGTTGCCTTAGGCCAATAAGTATCTTTGTAGCACTTAAACCAACAGATCACCCCAACTTCAAACCTTTCCGAAGATCAATTTTCTTGAGCCGCCCGCATTAGAAATACCTATTCAGTCCTGAACCACCGCATACCATGATCTCTGATAATCGCTTCTTCAATATTACTTCGCAACACTCTGATCTAATACAACTGAAGAAACTATAACATCAACGAACTTAACATATTCTATCCGATCAAAGACAACGATGCCACATCACAAATGAAAGTTCCACCTTACTTGAAAACACCAAGTCTTATTACTATCAACCCAAACGTTAACATTTATAGTTCAATTGCCTTTCCTCCGCTGGAAATCAACTACTGAAACCTCGGAATCATGCTCTGGGAAGACCTACTCTCAAGTCATACATTTCCCAACATATTGGCAGGCATCCTATCATCATATCAATACCGTGCGATAATCAATCATAAGCATCATAACTGTGAGCATGTGATTTTTCACTTACCAAATGCCCCTACAAAATTCGATAAATAAATTAATTTCATAGATTTTGTTGATTTTCAGTGATTAATTATGAAAAATTTGTATTTTTGGCATATACGTAATTCATCATTTTTAAATTTGTTCAAAATTGCATCACTATTATCAAAGAATTATAAAGTTATAATTAACTGAATAATAGACGAGTGATGGTTATTTAATGTAATGTAGTTTTAATAACTAATTACTAAAACTAATCATTTTTATTCATTAAATTATAGATTAATTAGGAATATAGAATTGGTCATTTTATTCTTGATTAATCTGTAAATAGATGAAAAGTAGGTCTAAATTAGTTACTATATTTTTTGGATTAAATTAGATTATAACTTAATTAGATTAATTAGTTTAATTGGTCAAAGAAGTCAAAAATCGGACCTGGGCCAAGAAATAACCAGGCCCAATCCCCATATACTCAAACTACCCAGCCCAATAAATCCTTCAACCCGGCCTTTACCACTTAGTCGAAACGACGCCGTTTAATAGGTTTCAATCTCAGCCGTTGATCTTTCCAGATCCAACGGCTGAGAAGTATCCGATCCCTAAACTATATATATGTCCAAACCACACCCCACCCCCTCATTTCACCTAAGCCTCACACCCCCCCTGTCCGTCTCTCTCTCATCTCTCTAAACCTAAACCCTAGCCGCCCCAAAATCCCACCGCCGTCCGACCACCGGACCTCCTCTAATCACCCCCAAACATTCACCATATGGTCGTATCCTCCCCCTTAACCCCATCCCACCATCAGCTTCCCTAAAAACCCACTCGAATCCCGTCAATTCCAGATCTAAGAAACTGTCAGAACTGTAATGTGTGCTAATGGCGAATCCGAGCGGCTCCGTGACTCAAACTCACATGAGTCGATGGCTCTTGACAAGAGCCGTCGATTCATGTGAGTAAGGGTCACCTTTGAAAGTCGTCGTAGTCCGGCTTAACTCCGGTTAGTCACCGTAGTTCGTCCAAACCTCTAAAACGGGTATCCCCATTTCTTTTCTATGTGTCTTGATTTGTCAGCATAAATAGGCCCTAGATGCTTACTGTTTCCCTTTATTTTTCCTTTTTCCTATTCATGTTTTCTGTTTTTTCCAAATGCATTTAGCTTAGATTTTTGCCACTATTTTGTATGATTTAACTGTTAAATATAGTATTTTGTATGACCAAGATTAGCATTAGGTTTTGTGTAGTTTAGTTTCCTTTTTCTGCTAATTTCCAAACATTTTGGTGAATTCTGTCAATAAACGAGCATGCACAACTGATCGATTAAATCGCTGAATTCATGGGTTAAAATGTTTCTTTAGTAAAACAGCCCCTAATAGTTTTTTTGTTCATGTATTGTTTGAGGTCGTCGTTTGATTTAGCCTTGATTTTGATGCCTATGATTAGTCTCAATTATATGATTAACATCCAATTAATCACAGTTTAAATTTAAAATTTTAGTTTAAGATTGGTATATTCAATTAACTCAAACAAACTGACTCCTCCTAGGTTCAAGTGAAACTTAAACATGTTTAATACAAGAAAACTGACTAATTTTAACAAATTAATTAAATCTCATTAATCGACCAAAATCCTAAACAAGTTGAAATCAGTTAATAATGAGAAATTAATGAACCAATTAGGCTAAAACTCAGTTCTAAAACAATGTTTGGTCATGATTTAACCTAGACTTATCAAGACTAATTTAGTTAACAATAATTTCCCACAATCACTTGTTTAATAGATTAACCCAGTCTAATAGTCTCTTAAAAAATTAATTAAGTCCTAAGACATGTCCAGGACAACTAGTTAGGATTAATTAGATAAAACAAACTAGTTAACCTGATCTTAATGATTAACCAAGCTTCTGATTTTAGGTCATTAGTTTGAATTAATCAAATTGAATCAGTTAACTTAGGTTAAGAAGTTAATTGGCCCAAATTGATTAACAAGTTAATACCTAATGATCTTAGTTAAGTAGAAGGCTAACTAGAGTTAACTAACCAAAGTCCAAGTAATAACCCAAGTGAGTTTAACCCTGATTACCCAATGGTAAATTCAGGGACTCCAAGGGGGTGTATTAGTTAATGTAGTTACGAAATCAGAATTTTAAGGATAAAAAGGTCTTTTGATAAGAAAGAATGTTCAAGAATAGGGGCAGCTGTCCCAAAGATATGATTGACAGCTGCCCTATGTACTATGAGGACCATTTTTCAGCCTTTTGGATAAGGGATATGCCAAAAGCATATCCCATCTGTGGACTCCTTATAATTAGACTTTCTTTTGACATATTAAAGACCTTCTTTTTGAGCCTAAGGCCCTGTTGAAAATCTGGGCACATAAATTTCATATACACACACACAGTAGAAATCCTATACTAAAAGAACACTCGATTAGGTATAGAAATATCTGAAAAATATGGTTTTCTTCAATGATGGTATTCTTTGAACTTGGGTGATAGCTAACTGGTTCTTTTTGGGGCTTTAAAGTTTATCCGGTTGAAATATTTCTTGTTTGCTGGTTTTGCTTCAAGTCCTGATTTTCCAAGCTCTCATTTTCTGGGTTTCCCTAGTGCTGGTTTTGTTTCCTGATTAGTTGCTGTGTTGATCTCCAGTCTTTTTAGCATCTGACCTTTATTTGGTCCAATTTTCTGTTGTTCTACTCTTAAAAAGGTATGTATTAACTCTTCTTGTTCTTAATGAAGTGCTGGATTGGAATTCTCTTCTTTTACTCATTGCTTAAGCTAGCTGTTTTTGATAAATAAGGTTGTTTCTTCTTCTGTACGTAAATGTGGTTTTATAGATGTTTTGTTAACATGATAATGAACCTGTGAGTGTGACAAGTATTGTTTTGATATTGGTATTTTTGGTTGTTGTATGTTGACTGTTTAGTTAATATTCATAGTTCCAAATAATAGAACAAGCTGCACTAGGATGACTGAATCTGGCCCTTTTTTATGGTCAGATTCTTTCCCTAAGAGTGCACAAAATATGCTTTCAATTGAGTCTCTTTGGACAATAAAGAGGTTCAACAAGCAAGTCTCTAGATGGGTTAGTATTAGCACTAGGGTAGATGAGTTTGACTTATTGATAGTCAAATTTACCCCACAATAGTGCACAAAACAGCAGCATAAGTGGCTGAAATTCACCCTTTAGAAGGTTGAAGTGTGCATTTAAGAAGGGCATTAGGGTGAGGAATTTGAACCCTTGAATGGCCAAATCCATCCCCTACAAATGCCTAGATAATTAAAGTGCCATATAGTTAGAATTAGGTTAATGTTAGCACTAAGGTAGGTGAATTTGACTCTTTGATAGTCAAATTCGTCTCATAACAGTGCATAAGCAGTAGTTAGCTTGCTGAAATTGTCCTTTCAAAGGATGTAAAATGGGCAATCAAAGGCTCACTAGAGGAGAAAATCTGGAATCCTTCAGATTGATCAAGTTTATCCTCTTGAAACACCTACAAAATCAAGTTGAGGAATTGATAGGACTAAAAGTCCCAAGTACAAAAATGACAAGTCTAGAGGTGTATTGATCCTTTTATGATCATATTCACCCTGAGAAAGTGCCTAAAATATTCTGCCAGGTAGGGTGGTTTAAACACACGCAATATCAGAATTAAAATTGGCCTCTTCATGGTCAGTTTGGTTTTGGTGGTTGCATAACACCTAAATTGTTNAGCCAAATTGTAATCCCCTCCCCCCCTATTTCTTTAGCTTTCATTGTAATATAATTTAAGACTGGACTGTACGTTTAATTTCTGTTTTATTCACGTTCCTGAAACTTCGAGCTTACATTTTTGTCTGTTCTGCCATGATATTAAACAAAAGAACGTATGTAAAATCTATATAAACATCCCGTTTTGGATTTTTTTTTTCTTTCTTTGGAAAAAATGGTTATTTCAAATTCAGTAAAGTTTCAACTTGAATAGAATCAGTAGATCATCTTCAGTTTATCCTGTATCTCATAAATTTGCAAAAAATCAATGTATACATATGTGTGAAATTTAAATCCTTTAGATACANAGATACGTGAGATTAGGTTGTTTAGAATTGGTAAGAATTACTGTTTTGAATTAATAAAACCGCCTGTGGTATGACCTTTTGTTAGAAATCATAAAATTCTGGAAGAAGTAGAGTGATTTCATCTTGCCCATTCGTATCAGAATTAACCAGTAATCTATGTAGATATCTAAACTTCATAATTGTATATATATGAACAAACGAGAGACGTTCTGATTCCCATATTTGTCATCATTGGCTAAAAACACCTTCTTGTCAGAACTAGTAGTCTTATTACAAGGAGAATTGACTTAGGATGGCCTAATGTGATAAAATGGGGCTAGATGAGGCCATAGCCCATAAGATGTTCTCTTAGAGCAATGAATGTTGTTTTTAGGAGATCTTCTAGGTAGAATGAACACCTTTAGTTCAAAATTTTGATAAAAAAATCAAAGCTACTTAACCAACACCCGGGAGTGACAACTCATGTCCCCGTCTTCAACTTCAAAATTATAATAAAAATCACATGTTGTAATTACGGGTGCATTTCATGTGGCGTAATTATAATGTGGCTAAAAATGACAAGTACACACATCGTGACTTGTTTTTTTAAGATAAGTCCATAAAATATTAAAAGCGGCTAAAAAGTGAAAAAAGGGCTAAAAGCACAATAAGAAAAAAATATATAAATAATCGGACAATTTAGGCCAAATAATAATAGTTAAGCGACCGTGCTAGAACCACGGAATTCGGGAATGCCTAACACCTTCTCCCGGGTTAACAGAATTCCTTACTCGGATTTCTGGTCGCAGACATTTAAAACAGAGTCAAAATTTCCTCGGTTTGGGATTTCAATAAATAAATGGTGTCCCGGAACACCGTAAAAATTCGGGTGGCGACTCTGAAACTAATAAATAAATCCCAAATTCGAATAATGTCACTTAAATTGGAAGAAACACCCGTATCCAATCCTGTGTAGGAAAAAAGAGGTGTGACAGCTCTGGCGACTCTGCTGGGGACATGGAACCCAGAATCTCTGGTTCAGGGTTCAAGAATTCGAGCTTAGAATAGCTGTTATTTTTTGGCTTTATTATCTGTTTTATATGTTTGAACCTAATGTGCTAAATGCTGCTTTTACCGCTTTGATATTATCTGAACTGTATATAAATTGTGCCGAAACCCTCTTCTCTCTGAGTCTTCTAAATCATCTGGGAAGTGTGCACTTCGTGTGACTTCTTTTCTGTTAGAGTCATATCCAAATTTTAGAACGAGGTTCGGATAAGTTGCAAAGCCGGCGAAGCTTCTGTATTCCCGGTACGCTGCCCCAACCTCGGCTCGAGCTGTCCGCTCGGGTAAGCCTGGTCTAGAACAAAACCCCAGATTTAAACCTAGAATAACAAAACCTCATGCCGGATCCCTAGTAGGAATGCTTATTTGCATCATGTGCATTTGACTTAGGGGACTCAACACAGGGGTTGGGTCCGTCTAGGACAGGGGGACCCAAAATAAAAGACTACCCTGATGCATCTTATTTGCTACGTATGCATTTATTTGTCACAGCTTGTGTATCGATCGGCTAAACGAAAAAATGATGAGCAGAAAAACCAAGAGTGAGGTAAAATAGAGAATTTACCCTATTTTGGAAAATCCTCGTGTTTACTCCGAAACGTTGCAAAAATTTCTAAATAAAATATACAAGAACAAAATGAGTGGGTATACATTAATCAAGATTTTTCCCGAACTACGCTTTGTTTGATTGTCACTGGTGTGAGATACGTAGGCAACCCTCACTGGGTCCAACGCCTTTTTTTCAAAATCAAACAAGTATGGCCTTAAATAAAATCAGGTGACGCCATTATAGCCTAATCGCCCAAGTGGGGTGCCGGAAGGTCATTTGGAAAGAATAGCCACCTATGTTTTCAAAATTTCGACCCAATTTGCGAACACTGCTTCAAAAGGCCATATTCGCAAAAAAATGGTCCATTGTCTTTAAGCCTTTTTCCCGAAATGACACTTTTCAAAAATTTTCTGTGGTCTTAATAAAAAGAACGAATGTGCAGGATGAATACAGTTGATAACATTCCTTTCAAAGCAGTCGAGGAAATCCCTCTGGGACTCCATATGTGGTGGAGCAACTTGAGGGAGACTAGTAAAAAGTCGGTTGTAAAAGCTTTAGGGGGACTTACCGGCCTTTTAAAGATCAAGCCGAGGTTGGACATCGTCGAAGCTCTAATACCGTTTTGGGATCCCGCCCAAAATGTATTCGACTTCTCGAACTTTGAATTAACACCCACGCTGGAGGAAATAGCGGGGTATGCTGGTCTCAATGACAAGCTCAGAAGTCGGTACCCAGTGGCACCCAGGGCAGTGACTCCCCACAAGTTTCTGGATCTGTTGAACATTAGCCGGGACGTCCAAGACCCACATCTGTCCGAAGGCTTCTGTACTTTCTACTTTCTTTACAGACGTTATGGAGATCCCCAGGGTTACGAGGCTAGCAACACTGGTCAGACTCACAAAGATCAGGCTAAATGGGAAGCCCGCTGGGGTTAGCTTTTGTGGTAGCATTCCTGGGCACCTTAATATGCCCAAGAAGCGACGGATGCATAGACATCGGACTTGTGGGGGTGGCAGACTTCATGATGAAAAAGTCCAATGGCACATCGATACCCATGGTCTTAGCCGAGATATACCGTGCTCTAACAGTTTGCCAATCCGGGGGAAAATTCTTCGAGGGGTGCAACCTGCTCCTACAAATCTGGCTAACTGAACACCTCTGCCACCGACCAGGCTATATGAACTATTGTTTAACCGGTTTAAATTGCATTGAGGAACATAGCACTCGGGTAAAAGGCCACCAATTCCCAGAGGGCACGGAATCCTGGCGCTCCTATTTGAGCTCACTAACCGCCAACCAAATCGAGTGGACGTTCGGATGCCTCCCTCTCGACGAGGTAATCAATATGTCGAGGTTTGCTATCTCCTATTAATGGGCTTGCGAAGCATTCAACCATATGCCCCGCACCGGGTCTTACGCCAGTTAGGGAGGCAGCAGGGTGTTCCCCATGATGAGGATTTAAGTCAACAAGCCATCGAATTGTGCCCAAGAGCTGCATTCCCTGAAAGCAGGGTCCGCCAAATATGGAATGAATGCCGGTTTTTAGCACCTCAAACTCGAGTGAGAGACTTATCAAAGGGGGAAGTGGAACCCGCCTACACCTCCTGGTACAGGGTAAGGGGCCGGGAACATCAAGAGCAAGAATGACTCGCAAAAAGACCCCATATACAACAATTCACCGAGCAAACTCAAGAGCATTGGGCTCGGTTAGAAAAAGAGAACAGCTACCGAGCCACCATAAGCAAACTGGAGGCCCAGGTCAGGGCAATCAAGTTCAAAATACTCTGCAAACTGCCTCAACNAAAGAAGTATGACCAGGAAGTCGTGGGTTTGAAAGAAAAGTTGGTCACCGTCGAGAACGAAAGGGCCAAACAGGCAAAAGGGTTTAAAACAGAGAGGGAACAGTGCTATGCCATGATGGATCGGTTAGAAAGATATTTGCAACGATGGCAAGACCAGAGTCACAAGGATGCCTAAACTCTAGAAGCAAGATCCCAACAAATCGGGCGCCTACTTCTAGAGAAGGGTATTATCAGGCGAAGGGTCCAAGAGATAGCTGACTACATCGTCATCAAATGTCAAGAATGCGAAGATATGACTGGATCTACTTTCTTCTTCGCCGTTATGATCTTTTTCCATAAGATAATGAACGACCTTTACTGCCTCCGACAAGACATAGCACGCAGGCCCGTGGCAAGGCCGAATGATGCCCCACCGGTCCCTGGAGCAACGGAAGCACTAATGTATTCTTGATATTTTCGAGTTTGTACTTCATTTTTTCAGTCACAATGATGTTGAGTCCACGAGAGTCTTTATAGTTTACGAAAAATGTGTGTCAAAGTTTGTTTTGAAAGCTCCGAGCTGTTAACTGTCTGTAATGAAAAGCGTTTATTTAATGAGTGAAATTTTTCTCGGAATGAAGCTCTTAGAAAATGATATATGCCTTCCGGGGTCTAGCCATATTGAACTACGTAATGGTCTGATTCACGCGGCGCCGTGATACGTAGGCAATCCACATAGGATTCGATCATACCCATAAGAAAATAGCGTATGCAATAACCGAGGAAAGAAAAAAAATAATAAACTGAGAGAAGAACAAACCAAGAGATAAGGTCGGGATGAAGTACACGGCTGTGGCAAAAACATACAGAAAAACACCAAGTACACTGCATATCCCGTACGGGCAATTTGTCTATGTTTTAACAAACTAACGTTTGCTGTTTAAACTCTTAAAGGTAATTTAAGGTGGTTGGTTTTGCGGTAACCTGGCTTCCCATCCTTACTTCACAAGATCGAAGGGAAGCATAGAAATGACTTCTGAAAGTCACCTGCCAATCGTCAACTCCACCGTGGAAGACCTAAACCCCGCCGTTCCAACATCGGAGTCCGCAACAGCGGAAGAAAACAGGGCTCTGCGTTGCCGCATGCTAGAAATGTGGGACGCATAGTCCAATGGTAGGGAACCACCTAGTACTATCCCGGGGTTCCCAGAAATAATCCCAGGGCAGGAGGGACGTCAAACATCCCCATAAGCTACCAGGCCACGCCATTTGGATATCCAAACATGTCGGCTCATTTTGCCGTACGGCCTTCTGAGGTTCGCCCCTAGGCTTTTTTTTATGGTACATCTTCCAACATTTTTACCGCACCACCCGTTCCTGCCACAGCCCCACCAACTATCTCCGGACAACGTTTCGAGCCACCGGCGTTTACATTCCAAACACCATCTGTCCATCAGGACGTTGCTCATACTGCTCCCAATGCATATCTCCAACAAACTCAGCCCGAGTTCGCTTTGGGACAGGATAAGAAAAGCTTCGAAAGGGAAGAAATAGCCCGAAAAATGAGGAGTATTGAACAAAGCCTCAAGAACATGCAAGGGCTAAGCGGGCAGAAAAGTGTCTCCTACGCAGATTCGTGCATGTTCCCGCACGTCCATCTACCTCTCGGGTTCAAGACCCCAAAATTTGACAGATATGACNCAGATTTGTGCATGTTCCCGCACGTCCATCTACCTCTCGGGTTCAAGACCCCCAAATTTGAAAGATATGACGGGCATGGAGACCCCATAGCCCACCTGAAAAGATACTGCAACCAACTCAGGGGAGCAGGCGGGAAGGAAGAACTTCTCATGGCCTATTTTGGGGAGGGTTTAACAGGAATTGCATCGGAATGGTATATGGATCAAGATATCTCCCGCTGGCATATATGAGACGACTTAGTCCAGGACTTTGTCCGTCAATTTCAATACAATATTGACATCGCCCCCGATAGAAACTCATTATCCAATCTTAAAAAGAAACCCTTAGAGAGTTTCAAGGAATACGCCATCAAATGGCGTGAGCAGGCGTCTAGAGTCAAGCCTCCAATGTATGAGGTTTAAATGGTGAGCGTTTTTCTACAAGCGCAAGAAGCTGATTTCTTCCAGAATATGATGTCCGCCATGGGCAAGCCATTCGCATAAGCCATCAAAATTGGCGAAATGGTGGAAAACGGGTTAAAAACTGGTCGTATCCTGAGCCAGTCTGCCATAAGAGAAACCTCTCAGGCTATTCAGAGCGGGACCGGGGTCACGGCCAACAGAAAAAAGAAAGAAGAAGGGGTCATGATGGTTTTCGATGTCAGGAAACCTTGACAGTACCCACGCCCATTTCCTAAAGCCTCCCAGCATTATTACCCCCACCAAGATACAGCTTATGCTTCGCCCCCTTTTTATGCGGTAATGAATGCTCAACCACATCCCAGGCCGCCACAACAGCACAATCAGAATAGAACTCCACCCCCGAGAAATAACCACCGTCCCCCACCTCCATATAATCAACGCCCGCCTCAAAACGGCTACCCATACAATGCCTACCCCAGAGAGCCACTAAGGAAATTTAATTTCACTCCCATCGGAGAACTATATTCCAGTCGCTTCCCAAAGTTGGTGCATATGGGGCTCTTACAATCCGTACCTCCAAATGGACAGAACCCGCAATCACCCTCATTTAGGCGGGGTACTAGTTGTGCTTATCATTCCGGGGAAGAAGGGCACGACACAGAGGACTGTTGGAATCTCAAAAGAGCCGTGGAAAATCTTATTGAGCAAAAGAAAGTGGTTCTAAGGGACGAGGAAGCTCCCAATGTAACAAATAATCCGCTGCCCGCCCATAATCACGGGCCCGTCATCGGCATGATTTGCGAGGACCGGGATTTCGATCCGGCTCTAAAAGCAATCATCGCCATAGTAAATGTGGTCAGAAAACCCAAGATGACACCCAATGCAACCAAAGAGATGAGAAAGAGCAACCCCGTCCCTCAGGTCACGGAGAAACCTAAGACTGAGACAAACAAGGGACCCTCCAAATATGCTGTCCTTTACATCCCCAAAACACATGGGAAAGAGCCGAGTGTTTTGAGCCCTCCCAGAAGGTTGCGATTCAACAGGGCAATAATGAATA
>ML415665.1:932-22843 GCA_005239525.1 Nicotiana knightiana | reverse complement strand
GAACTGAGGAAAGGAAAGGAGGTGAGTTGGGGACGCTGAGCAGCTACCTCGATCCTCGAACAATCTCCAAGCACGTTTGAAAATCAACTAGTGAGATGATCCGGTACCTGGATCTGCACACAGAGGTGCAGGGAGTAACGTGAGTACGCCAACTCCGTGAGTAATCAAAGTAACTAAACACTTGAGTGTAGTGACGAGCATTTATACATCATGTAAATCCATATAATAAGTAACAGTGGAAATAATTAAATCAAGTCAGGAATCTACACTCCGAATATTTCATAAAATTCCAGTTTTCCATTTAAAATATCGTATAAAAGCACTTGTCCAACATTATCATCAGAGGCTCAGTGTAAAGAAGAGTGAAAACAGTAGTATCATAAAATATAACCCCTCGGGCACAATATCACTCACAAATAAAGCCTCCCGGGCAAGCCTCTCAGTTACTCGTGACTCCACTATCAGTATCTCATGTTCACACTAAACACTCGTACTCAACAAGTACCATGAATACACACAACTGCTTCGGCGGGCAGCGCGATCCAATACATATATATACACACTGCTGTGGCGTGCAGCCCGATCCATATATCATACACTGCGGCGTGTAGCCCGATCCATATAATAGTCGACTGCGCCCACTGGGGGCGTACAGACTCCGGAGGGGCTCCTACATCCCAAGATCTATATTTCTGCGGCGTGCAACCCAATCCAATATGTATACTGCTGCGATATGTAACCCGATCCATATAAGGTATATTGCTGCGCCGTGCAGCCCGACCCATATGTAATATATAATATATATATTGTTGCAGCGTGCAACCCGATCCATAGCTATCCTCACATTCTCGGCTCTCGGCCTCACTTAGTCATCCTCACAAGCCACTCGGGCAACCCATCTCAACTCACAGGACTCAGCCCTAAATACCTCTCAGAGTCTCAAAACAGTGTGATAACAATGAAAATAACAACAAGTAGAAACATGATTGGGTTCACAATTGTTCTATCAGAATAGTGTGAGAATAGTGTAAAAGTACCTCTGAGGGTCTAAACAGGTCGGCCAAAGTCCCCAAACATGGCTTATAGCCCATAAACAAATATAAATTTCTAAGATACAGGATGTCGTAAGGTTTCAAATTGAATACGCGGCTTAAAAGTCGTCGCGGGATGGACCAAGTCACAATCCCTATCGGTGCATGCCCACACACTTGTCACCTAGCATGATGTCACCTCATTTACCATAAAAAATATAAAATACCGGGGTTTCATACCCTCAGGTTTAGAGTTACAATCGTTACTTACCTCAAAACAGTAGAACAGCTACTCCGCGATGCTTTGGCCCCTCGAATCGGCTCCCGATTGCTCCGAATCTAATCAAAACCAGATTAACATCATCAATAAACGCAAAAGGAACAAAACCCAATAGAAAACTATCAATTTTAGGCACAATTCCTGAAATTGGCCAAACCCGAGCCCACGTCTTGGAATTCGATAAAATCACGTCACAAGAATCCTTATCCCTTCCCGAGTCTATACATATAAAATTTATCAAAATCCGACCACAAAAAACCCCTAGTTCCTTAATTACAAGTCTCAATTTCCCAAGCCCTAAACCCCCAATTTATGCCATTTAATCCACTAATTCCAAGCCTTATCCGTCAGATAATAACATAGAATCGAGTTTATAGTCCGAGAAACTTACCTCCACTGAAGACCCTCGAAATCCTCCTTCAAATTGTTCCCAAAATTACTAAACCCGCATGCAAAAATGAAGAAAAATGCCAAAATTTCGCGGAGGCACATATTTATACTTCTTGCCCAGTTAATCCACACCTGCGGACCCGTACCAGCGGTCCCAGTTGCGTACCTGCGAAAAGTCACTTAAAGTCCAAATTCCGCACCTGCGACTCCTTTTCCGCACCTGTGGTCCCATGTCCGCATCTGCGGTCCCTCACTGAGCTGCCCAATTTCCGCATCTGCGGATTCCTTTCCGCTTTTGTGGCTCCCCATCCGCAGTTGCGGCCATACCAGTAAAATGACACTAGCAGAAGCTTTGCTGCAATTTGCTAACTCCAAACCTCCGTTAACCATCCAAAATCAATCCCGAGTCCCTCGAGGCCTCAACCAAAAATACCAACACATCCCATAACCTCCTTCGAACTTAGTCGAGCCTTCGAAACACCAAAAACAATGCAAAAACACCAAATCACATCAAATTCAAGCCTATAAACTTTGAAACTTCTAAATTTCGCCAATGATGCCGAAACCAACCAAAACACGTCCGAATGACTTGAAAATTTGCACACGTATCCAAAATGACATTACGAACCTGCTCCAACTTTCAGAATTCCATTCTGACCCCGATAGCCTTTTTTCCCCTGCCGACCGGAAATCACCAAAAACTAACTTTCATCAATTCAAGCCTAATTCTACACCGGACATCAAAACATCATTTCGAACACATTCCTAAGTCCCAAATCACCTAACGAAGCTATCCGAGCCATATAATCCACATTCCGAGGTCGTTTACCAATAAGTCAACTCCCAATTGACCTTTTTTCAACTATTAAGCTAATTTAAGAGACTAAGTGTCTCTGTTCTCACCACGACCACTCCGAACCCGAACCAACCGACCCAACACAACATAAATAGGCTAAGAAACATATGATAAAGCAAAAACGGGGGAAATGGGGCTAATCTCACAGAATGACCGGCCGAGTTGTTACACCCTCCCACTCTTAAACAAACGTTCATCCTCGAACGGGTCTAGAAACGTACCTGGAGTATTGAATAAGTGACGATATCTGCTCCGCATCTCCCGCTTGGTCTCCCAGGTGGTATCCTCCACCGGCTGCCCCCTCCACTGAAGATATATCCTTTGACCTCAGCTTTCTGATATGACGACCCAAAATAGCCACTGGCTCTACCCCATATGACATATCATTCTCGAGCTGAACCGTGCTGAAGTCCAAAACATGGGACGGGTCACCAACATACTTCCGGAGCATCGAAACATGGAACACCGGATGAATACTCGATAAGCTGGGAGGCAAGTCAAGTATATAAGCCACCTCCCGAATCCTCTGAAGCACCTCAAATGGCCCAATGAACCGGGGGACTCAGCTTTCCCCTCTTCCCGAACCTCATAACACCCTTCACGAGTGACACCTTCAGCAAACCTTTTCCCCAACCATGAAAGACACATCTCAGACCTTCTGGTCCGCATAACTCTTCTGCCTAGACTGCGCCGTGCGAAGCCGCTCCTGAATCAACTTTTCCTTACTCAAAGCATCCTGAACCAAGTCTGTGCCCAACAGCCTAGCCTCGCCCGGCTCAAATCAACCAACCGGAGACCTGCACCTCCTACCATATAAAGCCTCATACGGAGCCATCTGGATACTCGACTGATAGCTGTTATTATATGCAAACTCCGCTAGTGGCAGAAACTGGTCCCATGAACCACCAAAGTCAATCACACAAGCACGCAACATATCCTCCAAAATCTGAATGGTACGCTCTGACTGACCGTCGGTCTGAGGATCAAAGGCTGTGCTCAACTCAACCTGAGTACCTAACTCTCTCTGCACGGCCCTCCAAAACTGAGATGTGAACTGAGTACCTCTGTCAGAAATGATAGAAACTGGAACCCCATGCAATTGGACAATCTCCCTGATGTAAATCTCAGCTAACCGCTCCGAAGAATAAGTAGTACCAATAGGAATGAAGTGCGCGGACTTGGTCAACCGATCCACAATAACCCATGTAGAATCAAACCTCCTCGAACTCCGTGGAAGCCCAACTACGAAGTCCATGGTGATCCGCTCCCACTTCCACTCCGAAATATCTATTCTCTGAAGCAATACACCTGGTCTCTGATGCTCATACTTGACCTGCTGACAGTAGAGACACCGAGCCACAAACTCAACAATATCTTTCTTCATCCGCCTCCACCAATAATGTTGTCGCAGATCCTGATACATCTTTGCGGTACTCGGATAGATGGAATACCGCGAACTATGGGCCTCAGCTAGAATCAAATGTCGAAGTCCATCCACATTGGGCACGAAAATTCGGCCCTGCATCCTCATGACCCCATCATCACCAATAGCCACATCACTGGCATCACCGCGAGGGACCCTGTCCTGAAGAACGAGCAGGTGTGGATCATCATACTGGCGTGCTCTAATCTGATCATAAAGAAAAGACCTGGAGGCTACACAAGACAATACCCGCGGGGGCTCTGATAGATCCAATCTCACCAACTGACCCGCTAAAGCCTGAACATCAAGTGCTAATGGTCGCTCTGCTACTGGAAGGTAGGCTAGACTCCCCAAACTCTCCGCTCTGCTACTTAGGGCATCAGCCACTACATTGGCCTTCCCTGGATAATATAGAATGGTGAGGTCATAATCCTTGAGAAGCTCCAACCATCTCCTCTGACGCAAATTCAGGCCCTTCTGCTTAAGCAGATGCTACAAACTACAGTGACCAGTGAAAATCTCACAATGCACTCCATACAAATAATGACGCCAAATCTTCAAGGCGTGGACAATAGCTGCTAGCTCAAGATCGTGCACTGGATAATTCTTCTCGTGCACCTTCAACTATCTGGACGCGTAGGCAATCACCCTACCATCCTGCATCAAAACCGCCTCAAGGCCAACTCTCGAGGCGTCATAGTAAACTGTATAAGAACCTGAACTCGTAGGCAAAACCAATACCTGATCTGTAGTCAAAGATGACTTGAGCTTCTGAAAGATCTCTTCACACTCCTCAGTACACCTGAACTGAGCACCCTTCTGGGTCAGTATGGTCATAGGTGCTGCAATAGATGAAAATCCCTATACAAAACGGTGATAGTACCCTGCCAAACCAAGGAAACTACGAATCTCGGTAGTTGATGATGTTCTAAGCCAGCTCTGAACCGCCTCTATCTTCTTCGGATCAACCTGAATACCCTCACTGGACACCACGTGCCCCAAGAACGCTACTGAATTAAGCCAGAACTCACACTTCAAAATTTTTGCATACAATCTCTTCTCCCTCAAGGTCTGAAGGACAACTCTCAAATGCTGCTCACGATCCTCCCGAAATTGGGAATACACCAAGATATCATCAATAAACACGATGATGAAAGAATCCAGATAAGGCCGGAATACACTGTGCATCAAGTGCATAAAGGCCGCTGGGGCGTTGGTTAGCCCGAATGACATAACCAGAAACTCATAATGACCATATCTAGTCCTTAAAGCAGTCTTTGGAATGTCTGGTCCCCCTAATCTTCAACTGATGAGAGCTAGAACGCAAGTCAATCTTGGAAAATACCCTAGCACCCTGCAACTGATCAAACAAGTCATCTATACGAGGTAAGGGATATCGGTTCTTCACCGTAACCCTGTTCAGCTACCAATAATCAATACACATACGCATAGAACCATCCTTCTTCTTCATAAACAACACTGGTGCACCCCAAGGTGACACACTAGGCCGAATGAACCCCTTATCTTGGAGTTCCTAAAGATGCTCCTTTAATTCCTTCAACTCTGTTGGTGCTATACGATAAGGTGGAATAGAAATAGGTTGAGTTCCTGACACCAAGTCAATACCAAAATCAATGTCCCTATCAGGTGGCATGCCTGGCAGGTCTGCAGGAAACACGTCTGAAAAGTCACGGACCACAGGAACCGAATCAATAGCGGGAGTCTCACCACTCACATCCCTCACAAAATACAGATACGATAAACACCCCTTCTCAACCATGCGCTGGGCCTTCAGGTAGGAAATCAACCTGCTAGGCACATACTCAGAAGAACCTCTCCACTCAACCCTCGGACGTCCTGGCATAGCTAAGGTCACGGTCTTAGAGTGACAATCAAGGACAACATGACACAGAGATAACTAATCCATGCCCAATATCACATCAAAATTGACCATGCTGAGTAACAGTAGGTCCACTCGGGTCTCCAGACCCCTAATAGATACCACACACGACCGATACACACGGTTCACAACAATAGTATCACCCAGCAGAGTCGACCTATGAATAGACGTAACTAAAGACTCACGGGGCATATCCAGGAAATGGGCAAAATATGATGAAACATAGGAATATGTAGAAATAGGTTCAAATAAAGACAAAGCATCTCGGCGACAGACTGAGACAATACCTGCGATCACTGCATCGGAGGCCATAGCATCTGGCCGGGCTGGAAACGCATACATACGGGCCTGACCTCCACCTTCTCGACCTCCCCCTCTAGTGCGGCCCCTAGCTGACTGACTACCACCCTTGGCTGCCTGGGTGGGTGGTGAAGTAACTAGAACTGAAGTCGAAGGCTGGCTCCTCAGCTGAGATGGACCTCGAAGAAGATGTGGACACTGCCTCCTCATATGCTCAAACTCTCCACACTCATAACAACTCCCTAGAGCTGGAGATGGGGACTGAAAGGAACCCCTGGTACCAGAATGGTCAGCAGAAGAACCATGTATAGAGGAACCCTGAACTGATGGTGCTCGATGCACTCTGGGCTGGAAGGGCACTGGATGAAGAATGACCTGACTGAGAACTGCGGGGACCATGCCCCGAAGATGCACCACTATAGGCTGGGTGGACTGACTGAGGAAGCCTGAACGAATGACCTCTACCATGCTGAATCTGCCCCCTAGAAAGAGCACCACTAGAACCACCCGATACACGAGGCCTCCTGGCCTCCCTTTCTTCACGCTGCTGGCGGTGAACCGACTTAATATCTCGAGCAATATCAACAACCTGCTCGAATGCAGCACCTGATACTCTCTCCCTAGTCATGAAAATGTGGAGCTGTTAAGTGAGGCCATCCATGAACCTCCTAATCCTCTCCCTATCAGTAGGGACCAACTCGGGGGGCATGACGAGCAAACTCTAAAAACCGCATCTCATACTGCATCGGTGATAGCTCCCCCTGACGTAGCTGCTCAAAATGCCTGCGCTGCTCCTCCCTGTGAGACTGGGGTAAATACTTCTCCAAGAAGATAGTGGAGAATTGCTGCCAGGTGAGGGGTGCTGAACCAACAGGCATACGCCTCTCAAAAGACTCCCACCAAGTGAAAGCAGCACCAGAAAACTGAAAAGTAGCAAACGAGACCCCAATGGTCTCCAGAATCCCAGCAGTACGAAGCATCCTCTGACACTTATCCAGAAAACCCTGGGCATCCTCGCCCTCAGCACCACTGAATGTCGGAGGCTGAAGTCTACTAAACCTCTCCAACCGCTGCTCATCATCTAGCATATCGTGAACCACGAAGTCCTGAACTGGAGCAACCGAATGGGCTGGAACTGCCCCCGATGTTTGATCGCCCTGAGTGACCTGCTCAGGTGTCCGGGCAACTGGAGTCTGACTGCCTCCCCCGGCCTGAGAAGTAGCGGCAACTGCCTGAGAAAGGGTGGTACATACTGTCAAGATCTAGGCCAAGGTCTCTTGAAGACCCGAAATAACAATAGGAACCGCCAGTGCCTGAGCCTGTCCCGCTGGAGTATCTGCGGCGGGAATTTGACCCTGAATAGTAGGGGGATCAACTGGTACTTCCCTGGCTGCTACACGGGCTGGCCCCTACCTCTACCACGGCCTCGACCTCTCGCTGGTCTAGCTGGTGGCTGATCACTCGGATCGGTAGCGCGAGTCCTCACTATCTATGAGAGAATGAAACAACAGAAGTTTAGATTTCTAGAATCAACAAAATGGCACGACAGGATTCAAGAAAAAAAATTGAGATTGTTCCTAAGGATTCTGCAGCCTCTCGAAGTTAAGTACAGGCGTCTCCGTACCGATCCACAAGACTCTACTAAACCTGCTCATGACCGTTGGGTCTTATGTAACCTAGGCTTTGATACTAACTTGTAACGAACCTAAATCCTAAGCCGGTCGTGATGGCGCCTGTCATGGAACTAGGCTAGCCAGCCATTACAGACTATCATAAGATTTCATAATTTCCAAAACTTGCAGATTAAAATAGCAAATGAGATAAACAATTTATACACTACCCCAAAACCTGGAGTCAACTGTCATGAGCATCTAGGACTATAAATACAAAGTACAATAAGGTGACTTGCTACTACAAAAATCTGAAGTACGAAAGACAAAAAACTATGAACTGAGGAAAGGAAAGGAGGTGAGCTGGGGACGCTGAGCAGCTACCTCGATCCTCGAACAATCTCCAAGCACGTCCAAAAATCAACTAGTGAGATGGTCTTGTACCTAGATCTGCACACAGAGGTGCAGGGAGTAACGTGAGTACGCCAACTCAGTAAGTAATCAAAGTAACTAAAAACTTGAGTGTAGTGACGAGCATTTATAAATCATGTAAATCCATATAATAAGTAACAGTGGGAATAAATAAATCAAGTCAGGAATCTAATTCCGAATATTTCATAAAATTCAAGTTTTCCATTTAAAATCTCATATAAAAACATTTGTCCAACATTATCATCAGAGGCTCAGTGTAAAGAAGAGTGAAAATAATAGTTTCATAAAATATAACCCCTCGGGCATAGTATCACTCACAAATAAAGTCTCCCGGACAAGCCTCTCAGTCACTCGTGACTCCATTATCAGTATCTCCATCTCACACTAAACACTCGTACTAAACAAGTACCATGAATACACACAACTGCTGCGGCGGGCAGCCCCATCCAATACACACACACACACACACACACACACACACACACACATATATATATATATATATATATATATATAAATATATACACTGTTGTGGCGTGCAGCCTGATCCATATATCATACGTTGCAGCGTGCAGCCCGATCCATATAATAGTTGAGTGCGCCCATTGGGGGTGTACAGACTCCGGAGGGGCTCCTACAGCCCAAAACACTATATTGATGCGGCATGCAGCCCGATCCAATATGTATACCGTTGCAGCTCGCATCCCAATCAATATATAAGGTATATTCCTGTGGTGTGCAGCCTGACCCATATGTAATATATAATATATATATTGTTGCGGCGTGCAACCCGATCCATAACTATCCTCACATGCTCGGCTCTCGGCCTCACTTAGTCATCCTCACAAGCCACTCGAGAAACCCATCTCAACCTACGAGACTCAGCCCCAAATACCTCTCAGAGTCTCAAAATAGTGTGATAATAGTGAAAATAACAACAAGTATAAAACATGACTGGGTTCACAATTGTTCTATCAGAATAGTGTGAGAATAGTGTAAAAGTACCTATGAGGGTCTAAACAGGTCGGTGCAAGTCCCTAAACATGGCTTGTAGCCCATAAACAAGTATAAATTTCTAAGATACAGGATGTCGTAAGGTTTTAAATCGAATACGCGGCTTAAAAGTCACCTCGGGAGGGGCCAAGTCACAATCTCTATCGGTGCATGCCCACACGCTCGTCACCTAGCATGTGTGTCACCTCATTTACCAAAAACAATATAAAATACCGGGGTTTTATACCCTCAGGTTTAGAGTTACAATCGTTACCTCAAAACAGCCCAAAAGCTACTCCGCGATGCTCTTGCCCTTTGAATCGGCTCCTGATTGCTCCGAATCTAACCAAAACCAGATTAACATCATCAATATATGCTAAAGGAACAAAACCCAACCGAAAACTATCCATTTTAGGCACAATTTGCAAAATTGGCCAAACCCGAGCCCCGGGCCCACGTCTCGGAATTCGATAAAATCGCGTCACAAGAATCCTTATCCCTTCCCGAGTCTATACATATAAAATATATCAAAATCCGACCATAAAAAACCCCTAATTTCCTTAATTACAAGTCTCAATTTCCCAAGCTCTAAACCCCCAATTTATGCCATTTAATTCACTAATTCCAAGCCTAATCCATTACATAATAACATAGAATCGAGTTTATAGTCCGAGAAACTTACCACCACTGAAGACCCTCAAAATCCTCCTTCAAATTGCTCCCAAAATGACTCAACCCGCATGCAAAAATGAAGAAAAATGCCAAAAATTCGCGGAGGCACATATTTATACTTCCTGCCCAGTTAATCCGCACCTGTGGAAGATTATCCGCAACTGTGGACCCGCACCAGCGGTCTCAGGTGCGCACCTGCGAAAAGTCACTTAAAATCCAAATTTCGCACCTGCGACTCCGCAGGTGCGGTCCTACGTCCGCATCTGCGGTCCCTCACTGAGCTGCCCAATTTCCACATCTGCGTATTCCTTTCCTGTTCTACGAGCCCGCACCTGCGGCTCCCCATTCGCAGGTGCGGCCACACCAGTAAAATGACACCAGCAGCAGCTTTGCTGCAATTTCCTAAGTCCGAACCTGCGTTAACCATACGAAATCAATCCCGAGCCCCTCGGGGCCCCATCCAAACATGCCAACACATACCATAACCTCCTTCGAACTTAGTCGAGCCTTCGAAACACCAAAAACAATGCAAAAACACCAAAATCACATCAAATTCAAGCCTATGAACTTTGAAACTTCTAAAGTTCTCCAATGATGCCGAAACCAACCAAAACACGTCCGAATGACCTGAAAATTTGCACACATATCCAAAATGACATTACAAACCTGCTCCAACTTTTGGAATTCCATTCTAACCCCGCTAGTCTATTTTGCCTTGCCGACCGGAAATCGCCAAAAACTAACTTTTGCCAATTCAAGCCTAATTCTACACCCGACATCAAAACATCATTCCGAACACACTCCTAAGTCCTAAATCACCTAACGAAGCTATCCCAGCCATAAAATCCACATTTCGAGGTTGTTTACCAATAAGTCAACTCCTAGTTGACTTTCTTTCAACTATTAAGTTAATTTAAAAGACTAAGTGTCTCTATTCTCACCACTACCACTCTGAAACCGAACCAACCGACCCAACACAACATAAATAGGCTAAACAACATATGATAAAGCAGAAACAAGGGAATGGGGCTAATCTCACGGAACGACCGACCGAGTCGTTATATTCTTCCCCTATTAAACAAACGTTCATCCTCGAACGGGTCTAGAAACGTACCTGGAGTCTCGAATAAGTGAGGATATCTGATCCGCATTTCCCGCTCCATGAATTTCCCTCTCAAGTTTTACACTTGAGGGTACCGTTCTAGACTCTTTTAGAAACCCCATTATTATATTAACTGTACATGCATCATGTCTAAACCCAACATGGGTTAGAACGCTATCCGCGTAATAACTTTCTAAGACAAACCTTGTCCAAATCCCATCGGGATTTCCATAATCCCAACAGGTAAAACCATGATATGTGCATTATTTGGAGAAAACGTGCCGATATGCTTATCATTAATGTGTAAATAGTCGAATCTTGAGGGGTAAAGGGCTAACTTTATTTATTTTGCAGAAATGAGGCACGAAGCCCCCAGGTTTGGCATGGTTCAAAGTATCCTACCTTTATTTCTAGATTGGTGGGAAAATCTCTCTCCAAGCGACAAAAACCATATGAAAAGAGATCTCAGGAATTTACCATCCTTGCTAGACATTCAGCCAAACAATGTACTGATTGAGGCTGCTACTATATTCTGGGATGCGAAGAGGCCCGTTTTCCGTTTCAGTGACATAGAAATGACTCCCCTTCTAGAGGAAATAGGAGGCTTTGCTGGCTTCCTTGGGATAGCCCTGGTCTATTGGTATAGAAAAATCGTACTTCTTGAGGCTTTCTGAAAATGATGGGTTTCAGAAGGAATGATGAGTTAGTCTGCCTAAAGAAGTATTACATACCCTTCGACTTCCTTTACCAGCGTTATGGGCACAACAAGTCCTACACCTTTATCATGATGAGTTTTCCATCACTTCTCTGGGTTGGACTCACCGCCAGGTTTTTGTGTTCATTGTCTATTTTCCGGGGATGCTGGTATTCCCAATACAAGGAGAAACGATTCACACTCGCTTAGCTATGGTCACTAAGACCCTAATGGTTGGAATTGGGGACAGACTTACACTATTGTCCCGATGATCGTGGCTGATATGTACCGAGCCTTGAACTGTTACAAGAAAGGGTATAGGCATTTGGGGGGTTGCAATCTGTTGCTGCAAATATGTCTGTTGGAACACCTTCAAAGAGAATAATATTGTCAAGAATTTCCACGGTGACCATGGAATGACCATATAGCTTTTCACAATCCGAAGAGAATGACTTTTAACCTGGACAAGTTTGCACAACCGGGAAACGCTGTGGGTTGGGTACACTTCTTTAGCAATTTGACTGATGACAAGGTCCATTGGATATTTGGGTGGTTCCCTAGTAGTGAATTCATCATCAGTTCAAGAGATGTTCCTCCTCTAGTGCTAATCGGATTAAGGGGCATCTATCCTTATGCTCCTATCATAGTCATGAAAGCTGGGAGGAAACAGGTCATACCACGAGTCTCCAAGATGGTTCATTACAACGCAGACTTCCATAGTAATGCCATTCCATTTAAGTGTGAGGCACAACGCATGTGGCATCAAAATATCATTGTAGAAAAGCATACGATCGAGCCAGATCCGTATCATGCCGGCCATATGTATTTCTACCCATCATGGTTGGTCGATGACATAGAAAAAGGTCAAGCCAGGGATTGATTTGAGAAACAAGGTCATAGACGACGCTGCTGAGGCACAAGTCAAGTACAAGAGGTTGCGTAAAATGATTTTCGAATCTGAGGCCATACATTTGGAATAGCACAATGTGGACATGGAAGCAATCAATGAATGGAGAGGAATCACTACCAAATCAACAGAGAGGTTGGAGTATTTAGAGTAGAGTTTGATGGAGCTTGAGGGGAAGATGAGGAAAAGGGTTGTGGATTGTTAGAATGCAGAGGAAATGAAGGAGGACATCTAGCGTGGGCATATCTGCTGTTGGACATGCGCGACCTGGGGATTCTGATCGATAGGGCTAAGTAGGCCAAGCTTGGAGAAGGTGCCTCTGGGACCAAGTAGATTAGGATTGATATTTACTTGTTTTCTAGATTCGTTTTAAAATTCGATTGTAATATGGAAAATTCCACTAGTAACTCTTTATAATTATTGTCATTTTATTAGAGATTTGGTCTATTTATCATATTAATGAAATGACACAATTATCGGCATTGAGTTTTCTCCAAATCTATATGCTCCGTGAGTCTTTAGTTACGTCTGTTCATGTGTCCACTCCGGTGGGAGATATTGTTGTTGTGGACCGTGTGTATCAGTCATGTGTGTTATCTATTGAGGGTCTGGAGACTCGAGTGGACATACTATTACTCTGCATGGTCGATTTTGATATGATATTGGGCATGGATTGGTTATCTCTGTGCCATGCTGTTCTTGATTGTCATGCTAAGACCGTGACCTTAGCTATGGCGGGATGTCTGAGGGTTGAGTGGAGAGGTTCTTCTGAATATATGCCTAGCAGGGTGATTTCCTACCTGAAGGCTCAGCGCATGGTTGAGAAGGGGTGTCTATATTATCTGGCTTTTGTGAGGGATATCAGTGGTGAGACTCCCGCTAATGATTCGGTTCCTGTGGTCTATGACTTTCCGTACATGTTTCCTGCAGATGTGTCGGGCATGCCGCCTGACAGGGACATTGATTTTGGTATTGACCTGGTTCCAGGCACCTAGCCTATTTCTATTCCACCTTATCGTATGGCACCAGCGAAGCTAAAGGAATTAAAGGAGCAGCTTCAGGAGCTCCTAGATAAGGGGTTCATTCGGCCTAGTGTTTCACCATGGGGTGCACCAGTGTTGTTTGTAAAGAAGAATGATGGTTCTATGCGTGTGTGTATTGGCTATCGACAGCTGAACAGGGTTACAGTGAAGACTCGGTATCCCTTCCCTCGTATAGATGACTTGTTTGATCAGTTGCAAGCTGCTAGGGTATTTTCCAAGATTGACTTGCGTTCCGGTTATCATCAGTTGAAGATTCGGGGGTCAGACATCTCGAAGACTGCTTTCAGGACTAGATATGGTCATTCTGAGTTCCTGGTTATGTCATTTGGGCTGACTAATGTCCCAGCAACCTTTATGCACTTTCTACATAGTGTAGTAAATTCGACCTTATCTGAATTCTTTCGTCATTGGTTCATTGACGATATCTTGGTGTATTCCCGATCTCAGGAGGATCATGAGCAGCATTTGAGAGTTGTGCTTCAGACCTTGAGAGAGAAGAGATTGTATGCAAAATTTTTGAAGTGTGAGTTCTGGCTTGATTCAGTAGCATTCTTGGGGCATGTGATGTCTAGTGAGGGTATTCAGGTTGATCCGAAGAAGGTAGATGCGGTGTAGAGTTGGCCTAGACCATCATAAGCTATTGAGATTCGCAGTTTCCTTGGTTTGGTAGGGTACTATCGCCGTTTCGTAGAGGGATTTTCATTTATTGCTGCACCTATGACCAGACTGACCCAGAAGGGTGCTCAGTTTAGATAGACTGAGGAGTGTGAGGAGAGCTTTTATAAGCTCAAGTCAGCTTTGACTACATCTCTGGTATTGATTTTTCCTACGGGTTCAGGTTCTTATACAGTTTACTATGATGCCTCGAGAGTTGGCCTTGGAGAGGTTTTGATGCAGGATGGTAGGGTGATTGCCTACGCGTCCAGACAGTTGAAGGTGCACGAGAAGAATTATCCAGTGCACGATCTTGAGCTAGCAACTATTGTTCACGCCTTGAAGATTTGGCGTCATTATTTGTATGGAGTGCATTGTGAGATTTTCACTGATCACCGTAGTTTGCAGCATCTGCTTAAGCAGAAGGATCTAATTTTGCGTCAGAGGAGGTGGTTGGAGCTTCTCAAGGATTATGACCTCACTATTTTATTTCATCTGGGGAAGGCCAATGTAGTGGCCGATGCCATGAGTCGCACATCGAAGAGTTTGGGGAGTCTAGCCTACCTTCCAGCAGCAGAGCGACCATTATCACTTGCTGTTCAGGCCTTAGCGGGTTAGTTGGTGAGATTGGATCTATCAGTGCCTCCGCGGGTATTGGCTTGTGTAGCCTCCAGGTATTCTCTATATGATTAGATTAGAGCACGCCGGTCTGATGATCCACATTTGCTTGTTCTTCAGGACAGGGTCCGTCGCAGTGATGCCAGAGATGTGGTTATTGGTGATGATGGGGTAATGAGTACGCAGGGCCGGATTTGCGTGCCCAATGTAGATGGGCTTCGAGATTTGATTCTAGCTGAGGCCCATAGTTCGCAGCATTCCATCCACCCGGGTGCCGCAAAGATGTGTCAGGATCTGCAACAACATTATTGGTGGAGGCGGATGAAGAAAGATATTGTTGAGTTTGTGGCTCGGTGTCTCTACTATCAGCAGGTCAAGTATGAGCAGCAGAAGACCAGGTGGATTGCTTCATAGATTTGATATTCCAGAGTAGAAGTGGGAGCGAATCACCATGGACTTCGTAGTTAGACTCCCACGGAGTTCGAGGAGGTTTGATGCTACATGGTTGACCAAGTCCACGCACTTCATTCCTGTTGGTACTACTTAGTCGTCGGAGCGGTTAGCTGAGATATATATATATATATATCAGGGAAATTGTCCGATTGCATGGGGTTCTAGTTTCTACCATTTCTGACAGAGGTACTCAGTTCACATCTCAGTTTTGGAGAGCCGTATAGAGAGAGTTGGGTACTCAGGTTGAGTTGAGCACACCGTTTCATGCTCAGACCGATGGGCAGTTGGAGCATACTATTCAGATTTTGGAGGATATGTTGCGTGCCTGTGTCATTGATTTTGGGTGTTCAAGGGACCAGTTTCTGCCACTCATGGATTTTGCATATAATAATAGTTATCAGTCGATTATCCAGATGGCTCCGTATGAGGCTTTATATGGTAGGAGGTGAAGATCTCCGGTTGGTTGATTTGAGCCAGGTGAGGCTAGACTATTGGGCACAGACCTGGTTCAGGATGCGTTGGTAAGGCAAAGTTGATTCAGGAGCGGCTTCGCATGGCCCAGTCTAGGCAGAAGAGCTATGCGGACCGGAAGGTCCGGGATGTGTCGTTCATGGTTGGGGATAAGGTGTTGCTGAAGGTGTCACCCATGAATGGTGTTATGCGGTTTGGGAAGAGGGGAAAGCTGAGTCCCAGGTTCATTGGGCCATTTGAGGTGTTTCAGGGGATTGGGGAGGTGGCTTATAGACTTGCCTTGCCTCCCATCTTGGCGAGTATTCATCCGTTGTTCCATGTTTTGATGCTCCAGAAGTATGTTGGTGACCTGTATCATGTTTTGGACTTTAGCACGGTTCCACTCGAGGGTGAAATGTCATATGAGGTCGAGCCAGTGGTTATTTTGGGTCGTCATGTCAAAAAGCTGAGGTCTAAGGATATAGCTTTAGTGAAGGTTCAGTGGGGAGGATAGTCGGTGGAGGATGCCACCTGGGAGACCGAGCGAGAGATGCAGGACATATATACTCACTTATTCGTGACTCCATGTATGTTTCTAGATCGTTCGAGGACGAACGTTTGTTTAAGAGGGGGAGGATGTAACGACCCGGCTGGTCATTTCGTGAGATTAGCCTCGTTTCCCCCATTTCTGCTTTATCATATGTTTTTAGCCTATTTATGTTGTGTTGGGTCAGTTATTTCGGGTTTGGAGTGGTCGTGGTGAGAATTGAGACACTTAGTCTCTTAAATTAGCTTAATAGTTGAAAAGTCAACTGGGAGTTGACTTATTGGTAAATGACCTTAGAATGCGAATTTTATGACTTGGATAGCTTCGTTAGGTGATTTGGGACTTAGGAGCCTGTTCCGGATGAAGTTTTGATGTCTGGTGTAGACTTAGGCTTGAATTGGCGAATGTTAATTTTTGGCGATTTTCGGCCGGTAGTGGAAAAATAGGCTATCGGGGTTGGAATGGGATTCCGGAAGTTGGACCAGGTTCGTAATGTCATTTTGGATATGTGTGCAAATTTTTAGGTTAATTGGATGTGTTTTGGTTGGTTTCGTCTTCATTGGCGAAATTTAGAAGTTTCAAAGTTCATAGGTTTGAATTTGATGTAAGTTTGGTGTTTTCGTGTTTTTTTTGGTGTTTCGAAGGCTCGACTAAGTTTGAATGATGCTATGGGGTGTGTTGGTATGTTTGGTTGGGGCCCCGAGGGGCTCGGAATTGATTTCGGATTGTTGGCGGAGGTTTGAACTTAGGAAAATTGCAGCAAAAGCTGCTGGTGTTAATCTTCTGGTGTGGCCGCACCTACGGATGGGCAGCCGCAGGTGCGATGCCGTAGGTACAAAGGACCTTGCGCAGGTGTGAAGGACCTTGCGCAAGTGCAAATATAGGCCATGTAAGAGGGATCCGCATGTGCGTAACATGGGACGCACCTGCGAAGCCGCAGGTGTGGAAAGTGTCTCGCAGGTGTGAAGTTTGGACTGTTAGTGGGATTTCACAGGTGCGCACCTGGGACTGCAGGTGCGGGTCCACAGGTGCGAGGAAAGGTCCGCAGGTGCGGATTAACTGCGCAGAACAATATAAAATGGTGCCTCCACATATATTTTGGCATTTTCTCCATTGTTGCATGCAGATTGAGCTGATTTGAGAGGAAATTGAAGTAAGAATTTGAGGGTCTTCAGTGGAGGTAAGTTCCCGGATTATAAAAGTAGTTTCTATGCTATTTTGTTCGGATTAGGCTTGTAATTTGAAGAATTAAAGTAGAAAAATTTTGGAAAAATGGGAGGAGGTTTGGAAAATTCTTTTGGCGATTTGGGTAGGCAATTGTGGTCCGATTGTGGTGTTCTTCGTATGTGTAGAATCGTGGGAGGACGAGGTTTCTAGTGATGTAAATTTTATCAAATTTCGAGACATGGGCCCGGGGTTCGGGTTTGGCCGAATTCCGAGAATTTTGTATAAATTGATAGTTTTCGAATGGGTTTTGTTCCTTTAGCGTGTATTGATGATGATAATCTGGTTTTGGTTAGATTCGGAGCAATCGGGAGCCAACTTGAGGGGTAAGAGCAACGCAGATTAGTATTGTGGCCCGGTATAGGTAAGTAATGATTATATATCTTGTCCTGACTGTATGAAACCACAGACTTCATATTTCTCACTGTTTTTAGAATGGCGCACATGTCGGATGATGAGTATGTGGCGCGCACTGATTTTCTGATTGGACTTGGTCCTCTCCGCGGCAACTATTGATTTGCGTATTTTACTCTAAATCATATGTTAAAGTTTGTTTTAAAGACTATTGCTATATTTGGGCTATAAGCCATGTTTGGGGCTTCGTGCCAACTTGTTTGGACCCCTTTGGGGCCTTTTTCTGCTATTTCCTCACTGTTGATTTATAATTTACACTCAGTCATATTTTGCTTAATTGTTTTCTAAACTCAGCCTTATTTACACTATTTTGAGATATAAAAATGATGTTTTGGATCGAGTACCCCGTTTTACTGATACGCCCGAGGGACTTTTGAGAGGTTCTGACTGAGTGAGGCCGAGGGCCTGATTGTGAGGTTATCATACACCACGAGTTGGATTCATATTAGCGCTTGGGCTGAAGGATCCCCTCCGGAGTCTGTACACACCCTCAGTGAGCACAGGTACCTACTGAGTACTGAGTGCCGAGTGCCGAATGATGAGTGATTGGGAGGCATGAGTGACATTGAGGTTCCCCGAGGGGATGATAATGAATGGCTATGAGGTGCTGAGTGATGTTCTGTCCGAGGAGAAATTTATGATTCATGTTTCTGCCCGAGGGGCTACTTATGAATTATTTCATTTTTACACTAAATCTTTCAGTTATTTATATTTCTGAAATTGTTGGAAAAACACATTTTTCAAAGGATTTTTCTGAAGTTGGTTTTAAGGCATGATGATTTCATATATCTATATATATACTATTGGGAAGAAAACGCTGTGCTTATTGTGAATTGATGATATTGATTTTTATGTGTTTCTTGCCGCTTAGACTTGATTTATTCTCATTACTACTGAGTTGGCGTACTCACATTACTCCCTACACCCCTGTGTGCAGATACAGGTGCTGATACTGAGTGTTAGCCATATGTTCCATGCAGAGCCGGAGTTCGGGATATAGAGGTAGCTGTCCAGCGTCCGCAACATCTCTGTTTTCCCTTCTTTTGGTGTATCTAGCTATTCGTTCGGAGGTTTTGTATTATAATAGTAGAATTGTTGGTATATTTCTTAGATGCTCATGACATGTTGACTCCGGATTTTGGGGATGGTTTAGGCTATTTAGCTATTTATTTTGGCTAGTGAATTCAGAAATTGTGTATACTTTATGAAATGTTGAAAATGGTTGGGATTTTAGAAAGAAACTGTAACTATGTGATTATTGGCTAGCCTAGTTCCACGATAGGCGCCATCACGACCAGTTTAGGATTTGGGGTCGTGACATGCAGGTGATTCCATAGCAGATAGTGTTGATCGCAGATAGTGGTGCATCATCTTCCTAGAGGACTCGGTGAGCCCCTCTTCATCCCGGGGTCATGTATTATATCTTTTGTACATATTGTTGTCACATTTTGAGGTATAGCCGGGGCCTTGTCGCCAGCACTGCCTTAACACTCTTTTATATCTTTAGAGGCTCCGTTGACACTTTGTGAGGCATATATAGGTTCTAGAAAGGTCAACGAATAATGTTGTTTTTTAGACTATTGTTCTACTCAATCATAAGAATGTGTGTATTTTGAAAATTAACAACGACGTAACTAATGAAATGATTTAGTAATGTATATATGATCTTCCTACTATCTAATTAGTGATAACATGCCTTCTCTAGATCATAAGTGAGTTGGGTAGAAAGTGTCTAACAAGCTTGCTCGACCGGGTCCACTCGGTTCATACTACTCTTCTATTTTATTTAAAGTCTTTGTAGACATATTGTGGGTTGTGTTTTGACTGGGGAAACCATATTATAAATATTATTGTAATTGTCAGATGTTTCCACTTCTAAACGTGAACTTGTAATCTTTTGGTAATTATGAATCTCCTTTAAGTAATGAAACATGATCTTGTATACTTTATCCTCTCATTGATTTTCTCATGTCATTACTCTAAAATCACTCACGTGCAAGTTGGATAGTATGCATCAAGTAGGCTTTCTTGATTGAGATATCTCGATTGAGCGCCGATCACGCTCCCCAAGGTTTGGGCGTGATAGTTTTGCGGCTTCGAGCCAAGTGGTAGAGTCTACTAGCAACGATCAGATTGCATGATCATGTGTTATATTGGTTTTGGATTGGGGCATACTTGTGGATTAGTTATGACTAAAAGGGGATGGCTTTGAGGATGTTGAGGGCAAGGATGATTGGGGTTTGATATTCGTTATGGATGTAGTGTGCAAGGAAAATGAATCACAAGGTTTTTTGGCGAGCGCAATACACACAATTAAATTCTCCTCGCTAATCAAATATAGTATAGTATAATATCGTATCCACAGGGATTGGAGTTAAACAATATTCTCATAGTTTATTGCTTGATTGCTATCCAAGATGATCAACAATTATTTGTATAATTAATAACTAAAATTAACTAAGAATCTAAAGCTATTGACTAATGTCTATCGGGACAAGGAATAAGCAAATAACGTTATCAATGGGAGAAGATAAGGTTTTCTATAGGATAGGTGCAAGATAATTTTTCGGGATCTAACTCTATATAATTCACTTCTAATGTTCAAGTGAGTCTCTCGAATTATCTCAATCATTATTTCAAACGTTCAACAAAAGCTCCTTCCTCAATCAAGTCTCAACCTCAGAAGGTGAGCCAATTTAAGCACGTGAAGATATGAAAGAATGCGTAGTGGATTGGTCTTTAGGAAAAACTCTTTCGGTCATTCTCCTAACTAGGTTCAAACGATGATTCAACTAGCCTCTTTAGATTACTAAGAAGAATTAATGAATTCAACAAATAATATAATCGTAAGGCCCCGAAAAATTTCGCGAAGTAATTTAAGATTTTGTGTTGCCAGGTAGGCTAATTATAATATTTTATGTTCTAATTAATATGATGTATATCAATTGGATATGGTAATAAGTTTGTGGTTATGCGGCCGCAAAATGGTCGCAAACCTGTCCAGTGAAGCCCGGTTCTGGGAACCAATTTTGCGATCCATTCTGCGACCCACATACCCGTTTTGCGGTCCATTCTGCGACCACATACCCAATTTCAGAGGCTTCTTTTTCCTTTTTTCATAACCCGACCCCATTTTGATAAATAGGCTTTGGGGCTTTATTTGGGGACATTTTCTAGTGAATCTAGAGAGATGTGAAAGAATTTTATAGAGGGAATGAGGAATCTAACATCCTAATCATCCAATATTGCACAAATTAACAAGAATTAAGGAAGCTAATATCTCGGTCGCTCTCTTTCCGGGTAAGTCCTACTTCTAAGATTTCATATAAGAGGTTATGAGTTCAAATACATACTTTAGGGTTGGAAATAGTCCATGCATGTGACACTAAGTTGTTATATGAGGGGATTAATGAACCATTATGGTAGTTTCTTATTGAAATTTTTTGAAGTAGGAAGGAATTACAATTTTAGATCCTTGTAGTCTATTTTTCATGATAGGTGTTTGACAAAATTTCTAAGAGAGTTACACCATGAAAATCCTTCTAATTGTTAACTGATTTTCTCTATCTTCCTATAGATTGTTGTTGGTTGATTTCCCAATGCACACGCAAGTGTACGTGGTCGACAAGTAATATAGGAATTGAAGTCCAGATATCGTACCCACAGGGACTTGTGATTAACTATCCACTAAACTAAACTCAAACAAATATTTAACTAGAATTAATCTAAAATAGTAAATCAAAAGATTAAATAGACAACTAACTTAAAGATGAATTCAAGGTAAATTGATATTCTAGAGTTATGGGTTGTTAAACAATCACGTTGAGTTTTCGACCTAAATCTTCTAATCAGGTTTATTGATTGACGAGGTTAATATTGCTCGTAGCCTTCTCCCGAAGTACAACTCGCCTATTCAAG
>ML415660.1:0-15915 GCA_005239525.1 Nicotiana knightiana | reverse complement strand
TAGTATAATATTTGGATTCGCACGGACAACTCATGTGTTGCATGGACAACTCACGTTCTATAGTATCAATATCTCACAATCAGGACCTTGACCTCACTCAGTCTTAAATCTCTGAAGTCTCTCGGGTTCTCAGAATTCATGATAAGCAGCCCAAACATCAATGATATAATGCATACAACCGATGTGGGTCCCCGCAGTGTCAACACATGGTTTAAACATTATTTATAATTCGATTTCTCTAATACATGGATAGATGTACGGATAACAACAAATTATTCAACTACACAAATCCATGGAATTAACCTATTCACAATTCCTACGGTGCACGCCCACACTCCCGTCACCTAACATGTGCGTCACCTCAAAACCAATCACATAACACATAATTCGGGTTTTCATAGCCTCATAACCAAATTTAGGACTGTTACTTACCTCAAACCATGTAATTCTTTATTCTGCTATGTCTTTGCCTCGCGAGTCGGCCTCCAAACGCCTCGAATATAGTCACAAATAATTCGATTAAGTCAATACAAATTATAGGAATTAATTTCATATGAAAATACCAATTTTCCAACAAAATTTGAAATTTCACTCAAATATTGCTTGTGGGGACCACGTCTCATAACCCGACAAAAGTTACAAAATATGAACGCCCATTTGACAACGAGTCCAACCATACCAAGTTTACCGAATCACGACATCAACTCGACCTTCAAATCCTCAAATCTTTTTTTCAAATTCCTAGGCCCAAATCCTATAATTTAACCCCAAAAACACGTAATCTAGTCGAAATATTGAATGATACTTCAATATTATTGACTAAAAATGATCACAAGTGATTTACCTTAAGTTTTCCTGTGAATTCTCTATGAAAAATCGCCCAAAATCGTGTTGGAAATGTCCAAAATGACAAAAATGTCGGAACCTTTTTTTATATTTTGTCCAAAAGTTTCGCTTATGCGGACAATTAACCGCATCTCCGGTGTCACAGAAGCGACCAAATATCCACTTTTGGGGTGAACCACTGGATCTGGGCCTCCGCTTCTGTGGTACTCGCCTCGCATCTGCACGATCGCAGGTGGCAGGTGCAGAATTCACCATCGCGCCTGCGAGCCCTCCGCTTTTGCGCCCTTAATGCCATATCTGCGGCAATAGCCTCGAACATACGACCTCTGCTTACTTCCTCCCTGGCCGCTTTTGCGAGAACGCACTTGTGATCCCCACTTCGCATGTGCGATTGCACCAGAAGGTGGTGAGCTTCAACATTCTCTCAAGCTTCAAATCAATCTGATAACCATCCGAAATCAACCCAAGGCCCCGGAACTCAACCAAATACACCAAAAAAGTCCTAAAACATCATATGAACTTAGTCGAAACCTCGAATTATATCAAACAACTCTAAAACCACGAATCATACCCCAATTCAAATTTAATGAAACTAAAAAAATTCAACTTCTACATTGGATGCCGAAACCTATCAAATCAAGTCCGATTGACCTCAAATTTTGCACAGAAGTCATAAATGACATAACATACCTGTTCCAATTTCCAGAATGGATTCTGACCCCGATATTAAAAAGTCAACTCCTCGGTCAAACTTCCAAACTTAAATTTATATTTTAGCTATTTCAAGCCTAACTTAACTACGAACTTCCAACTAATTTTACGGACACTCTACTAAGTCCAAAATTACCATACGGAGCTATTAGAATCATTAAAACACTGCTCCGAGGTCGTTTATACATAAGTCAACATCCGGTCAATCTTTTTACTTTAGTTTTCATCTTTGAGACTAAGTGTATAAATTCATTTCAAAACCTTACCGGACCCGAACAAAATACCCCGACAAGTCACATAACAACTGTAAAGCACAAATTGAGCAGTAAATGTGGGAAAAGGGTTGTAATACTCAAAACGACCGATCAGGTCGTTACAAAAGTAAAGAAAAACAAAATGAATAGAAAATTATTCAACCACTAAGTAGCATCACATTATCTACCATATGATATTCTACTATCTTATAAGAGGGACTTAGCACACACCTGGACGACATGTTTTCCTCCGCTGACAATACTGTCTTTCCATTTAACTTTCTTTTAGCTTCACTTGGATTATATCGACTCTTCTTTGGCTTCTCTCATCTCACTTTTCTTGTTATTATCGGTACCAGACAGACAATTCATTCAGAAACCTGGTAGATGGAGGTTCATTGATCAAAAGGTTAACACCCGAGTTATATCAGAAAAGCTCCACCGTCTGCAAATTTCCGAGTTAAGAGGTGAGCACAAAGACACATCCTATTTTTATGTTTTTTTTCCAATCTAGCAACATATGAAAAGTTTTGAAATCTTCAAACTCCTCTGCGACTGCAACTCTGTCTCTCCTTACTCTTCTTGTTGTTAGCTTTACCCTTTGGTGAATTTATTGTTTGTATTGTTGTTTTCCTGTGAGCTTGCTTCTTCTTATCTTGTGAATCCTTTGCTACACATGAAGTTTAATTGTCGAGTTGTGTTTCCTCTTACTGAGGAAATTCTCGAATCACCCAAAGTTTTTACTAAACGTTTACCAATTGTCTTTTAATTTAATTTCTTGCTCCGCTTGGGAGGAGAAAAAGCTGCTACTTTTAATTTTGGGTAACCTATGTGCGGTGACAAAACTTAACTTGGTGGGTAATAGATAGAATCTGCAATATATAGAGTGTTCCACGATATTAAAAATATAATTTATCCCCTTTTAAACATCTTATTGACAAGTTCGGATGGAAATATTTACAGGTAAAAAGAGAAGTTGAACTGGCATAACTGATAGATTCTAAGGAACCAAACAAGTGCTCATACATAGAAAAAATGAAGGCTGCAATGCAACTCAAACGGCGTGATAGGCAAAGCCAAATATATGCTCCTAGAAGGGAAGCGATGTTGCTATCGCGATGTATAAGAAGACAAGATTCTGCAAAGCACAACCTTCTTCAAAGTCCGATTGTTGTTGTCCCAAAGTATTGGAATAAAGCAGCATTTATGAAACAAACTGCTCTTACCATACGAGAACCTCCTTCCCTTCCGGAAAAAAGGTTCTATTATTGTATTCATACTTAGACACCATATATATTATTAATATATCGGTGCTTATGTATTTTGCTTGGAGACTTAGTATATCTTATTTATCTTATGTGTGCCTATAAACTAAAATACTCAAATACTATGTGTTCTATTGCACTGTATTTTGCACCTACTAGGCTTCACTGTACGCTTTTAAAAGTCTTTGTTATTTTGTTTACCAGCTGCCAACCATCAAGTTTACGCGACTACACCGCGAGATAATTTAGAAAAAGGAAAGAATATATTGGATCTCTCAGGTTAGATGTCTTATCTTTCGGTAGTATTGAATATGATGTTTCTACATCAACTTGAGTGCACGACATCCATAGTTTTTCAGTGCTTTATAGAAGTGCTTAATTATATTCAAGGGCAAGATAGATAAGCCATTTTACAAGTCAGACATTGTGTCCAACATTAATGGCTAAATATTTCTGTTATGAAGTACTTGTAGTGTCATTGTTGTAGCACTTTGTTAAATGCCTTTTGAGTCTTCAATAGCTAAAAATGGTGCTATTTCGAAAGTTAATATCTTGTCTTAGATAGCTGCATATTTGTTGACGCAACAACCATCAAATTAAATGAGCAGCAATCCATGTTCCCCGAGTTTAAATAACCGTATTCAAGATGATGTAAATAACATTTATCAACTGCATGGTTTGATCATGAATGAAGTCTCATAAAACTTGTGCATCAATTCTATGTGCCTATGCTAGAGTCCTGATTGTTAGCCCAAACTTGATGAGGTTTTTGTCACTTGTTGGATCCAAATACAACAACAACTGGTGAGGAAGTCCAATAGCGATTCTAAAAGTGTTACCTCAGTGATTATTTTAGATATTTTTATTTTCAGATTCCATTGAGTTTGAAATGATATAAATTGGAGAATATCCCTGTTGAAGATCACAATTATTTTTCGCTTGCCTATAAATTATAGCGATTTTCAATCCTTCATTCAATAGGAAATGTTTGATATGTTTGGCTCATAAAAGGTGCATCTGAGCATCCATTCAATGGCATGATACCTATCAGCAAAAGTTGATCCAATTAGTGTTATAATATAAGGATGTTTATTTATTTTGGTTGGAGAAAAATAAAATACAAATATACTACATACTATTTTACATTCTAGTTTGCATCTACTGAGGCTTCGTCGTACACTTTTAAACGTCTTGACTATTCTGTTTACCAGCTGCCAACCATCAATCCTATATGACTACATCACTTGGTAATTTAGACAAATGAAAGGGTACATTGGATCCCTCTTATCATTCGTGAAACAGGTAAACCTACATTTAGATTACACTCTTTTCAGAATGACATATTATTTATACATTACTGTGAACTGTGACTATTTGTATATAAGGGTGCACATCACGCACATCTAACCCGTGTCATGTTACGTTGAATGTTGTTCCAATCAAAGGTTTGCCCAAACTTTGTCTTACAATAATATCCACCATACATATGTCTTGGTGCTCCTTTTTTTCCCTACTACTTCTTACATATTCAGCCCATGGGCGGAGCAAAAAGGTGTGTTTGGTCATTAAAGAGCAACAAAGTAAGTATGTTTCTCTAAAAAGGGTCTCGAACTGCCAAAACTATCGTGCAAAAAAGTTTGAATATGAACCTCCAGTATTTTGTTGTAAGAGTGGTTCAATAATGTTAACATGTGATAAAATGCCAACTGAATTATCGGAGTTAAACTTTGGAAATACTAAAGAATCTAAAATCTTTCGAACTTATATTAGAACGTACAATAACATGTTTGCATTTACTTCACTGGGTGTAAAGTATGATAAAGAGCTATCGAAAAGAAATTGTGGTATTTACACATTTAGAGTCCAAGAACAAATGTATCATTTTATAAATGATTTAGTTCCTTCCAATGAATAACCTCGGAATTTACAGATGTACTTCTACGATCATGATAATGAACTAGCCAATATGATGGCTTCTTCGACAAGAATTAATGAATCGATAGTGAAAAATTTGATGGACATATTGAAGGTAAATTTATACACTATTTTTCTAAAATCTCTCTTAAATGTTCCCTAGTTATCTGATTTTTATATTGCTCTTAAATTTCATTCAACCTTAGATCAACGAACATATAACTTACCCAACACATCAGAGATTGGTTTGAAAGAAATCCAGAGACACATATGCACCACATATTCGAATTTATAACCACAATAATAAAGCTCGGTTAGTACATTATTATTATGTATGTTTTGATCCGTTACATTATCCATTATTATTTTCCTTCGGTGAAAATGGATTGCTTTGAGGAATCAAAAAAATTATTCATACAAATAATGTGACAAAATTTAGAGCTTATTGTGAACACAAACAGTTGCCCAGTATATCAAATATGTATTTAGTTGATGGATTTCTTGATATAGAAGATGAATCACTACAAAAAAAAAGCGAAAAAAGAAATACAGTTTCTTGTCGAGAGTATTATTGTTACAAATTTCAACTAAGAGATAATGAAACAAATGAAGTGCTACATTGTGGGAGAATATTCCAACAATTTATAGTAGATGTATATATAATGCTTGAAACGCAAAGATTGGACTTCTTCTCATTTAATCCATATTTATTTAGAATTGAAGTCTTGCATGGAATCCTTGATATTTTAGATGTGGTTAAAGGGAAGACTCTAAAGTCGGAAAGAAAACGTCCCTTCCTGTTACATTTATAGGGGGACTAAGGGACATGCGCTGACGATACATGGATGCTATCGCATTGTTACAATATTTTGGAAAACCTGATTACTTTATAACAATGACATGCAATTCTTCTTGGCCAGAAATAAAAGAACATTTATCGCTGGTTGATTAGGCACAAAACAGACCTGGTTTAGTTAGTAGAGTTTTCAGAGCAAAGGTATAAGAATTAAAGACAAATATATTAAAAGGACAAATATTTGGAAGAGTTGTAGGATTCATTTATACTATAGAATTCCAAAAACGTGATTTTCCACATGCTCATTTTCTTATTATATTTGTTGACGAACACAAATTATTGACTCCTGAATCTTATGATAAATTTGTCTGCTCTGAATTGCCTGATTTTAAAAAAGATCGCGATCTATATTCACTTATTATTAAACATATAATGCATGGTCCTTGTGGAAAGTTAAATCTTACAAATATTTGCATGAAAATAATAACTTCAAATTCAAGTACCCAAAAGATTTTGCTGAACAAACATCAAAAGGATAGAATTCATATCCAATATACAAAAGGAGAAGATTGGAGAAGCTGTAGAAATAAGAGGTGAGTTTCTGGATAATTCTTGGGTAGTTCCATATAATCCATTTTTGCTATGCAAGTATAATTATCATATGAATGTTGAAATTTGTTTTGATATCAATGTAGTGAAATATATTTACAAAGGACACTGATAAAATTGTATTTTATATACATCATAGTGATACAGATACAAACATAGATGAAATAAAAGAATATCAATATGCTAGATGGGTTTCACCTCGAGAGGATGCGTGGCGATCATTTGGTTGCACCATAAGTGTCACGACCCCATTTCGCCCTCCGTGAACATGTCGTGACGACACCTAGTATCTATGACTAGGTAAGCCTAACAATGCGGAATAACAATATAACTGCGAAATAAGTAAATAAAAGAAAGCCGAACACGCTAAGAGAAAGACTGTATATAAACGCCTCTTGGCATATACAACTCAAAACAATACGGTAATCTACAACATCATCCCAAAACCCGGAAACTCACGGGAACCACAGGCTAACAGAATCTAATACATTGCTCTAACTCCAGAATATCTATACAATTGTAAGGAAGGATAAACTTTTCACAAAAAAAAAGCTAGAATAAGATAGAGACTTCTGGTCTGCGGACGCGACAAATGTACCTCGAAGTCTCTGTTGTATCTCTTAACCTCGGGGATAGTGCGCCTTAGTGGAGGTACCTGGATCTGCACATGAAAAACATGCGCAGGAAAGGGCATGGGTACACCACAACGGTACTTAGTAAATGCCAAGCCTAACCTCGGTCGGGTAGTGACGAGGAAGGTCAGGGCCCTACTGAGATCAAACAGTATAATAGGAATTTACAGTATGAAAACAGGTGGTAATAATGAGTACAATAGTGAAATAAGACAGGTCAAACAAGGCAATAACTAAACACAAGAATAGAGTAAACCCAGAATATGTACAACATAATAACAATGGTAACAATGAGGATCTCCCAGGATACCGTCCTGTAGTCTTTTTCTCAAATGTCCAGTGGATCTCCTGGGATACCGTCCCGTAGTCCATCATCTGTATATCCAAAGGATCTCCCGGGATACCGTTCCGTAGTCCATCATATGTATATCCGAAGGATCTTCCGGGATACCGTCCCGTAGTCCATCATATGTATATCCAAAGGATCTTACGGGATACTGTCCCGTCCATCATATGTATATCCAAAGGATCTTCCGGGATACCGTCCCGTAGTCCATCATATGTATATCCAAAGGATCTTCCGGGATACCGTCTCATAGTCCGTCATATGTATATCCAAATGATCTTCCGAGATATCGTCCCGTAGTCCAACTATCAGTGTGCAGGGGGATCTCCTGGGATACCGTCCCATAGTCCCAAAGTAAATAAGCAGGGGAGTCTCCCAGGATACCGTCCTGTAGTCCCAAAGTAAATAAGCAGGGGAATTTCCCGGGATACCGTACTGTAGTCCCAAAGTAAATAAGCAGGGGGATCTCCCGAGATACCGTCCCATAGTCCCAAAGTAAACATGCAGGGGGATCTCCCGGGATACCGTCCCGTAATCCCAAAGTAAATATGCAGCCACAAAAAGAAGACATTCAGATTAAAAGTGCAAAAATACAAGGCAACAAGTAACTCTAGCCCAACATACTTCACACAGTACAATTTAAAGCAATCTAAGCAAACAGGTAATTTGGGGCAGCTAGGCATGCCCTCCTAAGCTAACATAGACTATGATTGCAAGTAGAATAAAACAGTTAAGAAAGGAACTCAGTCTAAATATTTAAAGTAAAATCAGATTTACAACAATTATCATAAGTACGCGCTCTTCACCTCACGTACAAGGCATTCAATTTCCAAACATCACATCCTAAGGGGAAAGGTCCCCCACACAAAGTTAGACAAACCACTTACCTCGAACCGGCTCAAAATCAACTTGAAATCACACATTTGCCACGAGTATCCGACTCCAAATAGCCCAAATCTATTCAAATAAATTTCATATCGTAAATAACATCTCATGCAATTGATTCTACTATTAAATTCAAGGTTACGACGCGAAATTATGTGAAATGACCAAAATGCCCCTCAGGCCAGCATCTCGGAATCGGATAAATTTTACATTTTCAGAACCTCGTACTCTCACGAGTCCATCCATATAAAACTCTCTCTAATCGGAGGTCAATCACCCACTCAAACCCCGATTTTAGAAAAAACCTAAGTTCTACACAAAACACCCAATTTCACCCATGGAAATCTTTGATTTTAAGTTGAAAACATGTTAAATGGTGTTAATGATCGAAAGAATTGAGTAAAAACTAACTTACAATTGATTTGGAAGAAGTCTTATTCTTGGAAAAATCGCCCGAGTGAGTTTGAGAAAATATGAAAATTGAGTCAAAATTCGATTTAAGTGCATTGCAGGCCACTGGTTGGCTTCGCAAGTGCGAACAGGGGTTCGCAATTGCGAAAACCCCTGACCTGGAAAATGCAAAGCACAGTTCGCATTTGCGAACACTGAGCAAAAGGGGAGGCTTCGCATTTGCGAGCAATTTGTTCGCATTTGCGAACATGCCTGCCCAGGCATACCTTCGCATTTGCAATGGCATTGGTCGCAATTGCGATCGTTCCTGCCCAGAAATGCCTTCGCATTTGTGATGGCCTTGGTCGCAATTGCGAAGGCCAGCAGAACAGGCACACCAACAGAGGCCAAAAATGAAGTCCTTTGCCTATCCAAAACTCACCCGAGCCCTCGGGGCTCCAAACCAAATATACACACTACCTCAAAAACATCCCATGAACTTATCCGTGCGATCAAATTGCCAAAATTACATCATATGCATCGAATTAAGTCTCAAAATCCATGAATTCTATCAAATTTTCACAAAACATCAAATTTTCCGTTTTAAGTCCGAAACACGTCAAACGAAATCCGTTTTCAACCAAACCTTACATAAAGGACTTAAACCATATATAAGACCTGTACCGGGTGCCAGAACCAAAATACGGGCCCGATAACATCACTTTCTAATCAGATTTTACTTCCAAATTCCTTAAATATTTTCAGAAAACAATTTTACTCAAAAATTTATTTCTCGGGCTTGGGACCTCGGAATTCGATTTCGGGCATACGCACAAGTCCCATATTTTTCTACGGACCCTCCAGGACTGTCAAATCACATGTCCGGGCCCGTTTACCCAAAATGTTGACCGAAGTCAAAGTTATTCATTTTTTAATATCAAATCTTAGCATTTTTTTTTATTTTTTTTTACAGAATCTCATATTTAAGCTGTCCGGCTACGCGCTGGGACTGTACACACTAATTGAGACAAATACAAATGAGGTTTTTAAGGCCTCAGAAGTACGGAATGGGTGAGAAATAGGGGATGACCCTTTGGGTCGTCACAATAAGTGAAATGACTCCAAGTGTTTTTCAACTTCAGTTACATTTGGAAAGACAATAATTTGTCTCATTTAAAAGTATTGAGAATGTTGGTAGGATACTGAGTAATCTAATGATTCGAAAAATAATGTTATCGGAATTCTTTGTTATGAACAGAACAAATAAAGATGTTATGCAACTGTTATTATTATATAAAGAATTTCCTGAATACTTTGTATGGTCACCTAAGGAAAAAACGTAGACACGTCGAAGACAACATATTGTAATTGGACATGTTGTAACATGTCATCCAACAGAAGGACAAATATATTATCTTAGATTATTGTTGATGAACGTTAGAGGACCAAAATCATATAAGGACTTACGTATAGTGTACGACAAATGTTGCAGTACATTTAGAGAGGCTGCAGAAATAAGAGGAATATTACATTGTGATAACAACTAGGTTGAATGTATGTTTGAAGCTACAATGATCAAATGCCATATAGTTAAGGCGTTTGTTTGCAACATTATTGGTGTAATATAATCCTGCTAATCCAACAAGACTTTGGAAATAATTTGAAGATTCGATGTCCAAAGATTTTAAAATTCTACCTAACATGAATGCTAAAGATATTCGTTTTATGGCTTTAAATCATATCAATGATATTTTGCATTTGATGGGACGTGATATCAATGAATATAATCTTATTTATGAGAAAATTAAACCTACAACTACTATTAGAGAAACCAATAACTGTCAGTTTGAAAGAAACATCATTGTTAGAGAAGAAGATTTGATTCTAGTGAGAAAATTAAATACCGAACAATGAAAAACGTATGAGAGGATTCTTAATAGGATATTTTATAACAAATCAGGAGCATTTTTTGTTGACAGACCTGGAGTAACTAGAAAAACTTTTCAATATCGTGCTTTATTAGTTGTTGTACGATCAAAAGGTTTTGTCGCTTTAGCAACAACAAGTTCAGGTGTTGCGGCTTCGATCTTCCCAGGAAGATGAACTGCTTACTCTCGTTTTAAATTTTCTGTTGATATAGATGAACAATATTCTTGTAACATTGGTAAGAAAAGCACACTTGCAGCTTTAATACGTGATGCAAAACTGATTGTATGAGATGAAGTATATATGGCAAAGAAGAAAGTGATAGAAACTTTCGATAGTCTATTGAAGGATCTAATGGATACAAATGCTCTATTCGGAGGAAAAGTGGTCATATTCGATGGTGATTTTAGACAAACTCTCCAGGTCGTTAGGAGTGGAAAAGAAGATTTTATTCAAGAAAGCTTATTATATTCTGAATTTTGGAGTCAACTTGAAAAACTACGATTGTCAGGGAATATGCGTGCAAAGACAGATCCTACCTTTTGTGAGTATTTGATGAGAATAGGAAATGAACAAGAAAAAATAAATAGCCACGACAAAATTGAAATCCCTGATTGTTTTGTTATCCCTTTCAATTCTGAAAATCATACATTAGATCTGTTGTTTAGAGTTACTTATCCAGATCTACATACATATTTTTCTGATGCATCTTCTATGACTCCGCATTTAATTCTGACAACCAAAAATGACTTTGTTGATGAAATAAATGATTTGCTCATAGCTCAATTTCGCGGTGATCCTAAAATATATGTTGCATTTGATGAGACATTGAAACAAATGATCAAAGTTAATACGAATTTTTTTTGCATACTTTACATCATGTTGGTTTACCTCCCTATAAATTAACCTTGAAAAAGAATTGTCATGTTATGTCGTTACGATATTTAAATCCGCGTGAAGGTTTATGCAATGGTACATGACTTATAGCTTGTGATCTTTGAAAACATTTTATAAGTGCTAAAATTTCCACTTAGGACTTTAAGAATATGCATGTATTTATTCCTAGAATACTATTATTATCATCAGCATATGAAAAATTGCCCATTCCTTTTAAAAGAACACAATTTCCTCTAAGATTATGTTTTGCTATGACAATAAATAAAGCTCAAGATATAACATTGGACTTTATGGGAGTTTATTTATGCGAACCTATTTTTTCACATGGTCAGCTCTATGTAGCACTATCAAGACCAAACAGTTCCAATTGCGTAAAACTATTAATTCGTCCACCTACACCAGATAGTGATGATGATCATTCAACTTACAATATAGTGTATGATGAAATTATTCAAAAAACTTTTGCATAAATAGTTCCACATGATGGACCCAACTTTTGTTGTTGCTATGTGCTCACATAATTCATGGAAGGTTGGCTTGAGGTTTGGAATAGTCCTAGGAATTACTCTAATGAGCTACAGAGGTATTTTTACCAATTACCTGTATGATTACTGCTCATTTAACGATTCTTGTTGAAACAAACTTTTGCATTTTTACTATTGTAAATGCAGTTGCTGCCCTGATTGATGCTATCAAATGATCTTTTTTAAGCTTACTTTACAAGTTGAGCAAGAACTTTCAAGTCTAACACTAACAAAGGTAAGACATTGTATACGGTCAGAACGGCTCTGCCCTTCTTATGACTAATCGAGGTTGGATCGTGATAGGCCACGATTCAGCTTCCTGTTATATCAAGCCTCAATGCGAAGTTAGATTGCTAAACCTTTAATTCAGGGACCGATCAAGGACGAAGAGCAGCCAAGATCGAGACCGAGCGGAACAGAGATCGAATGAGATCGAAGGGGGTTTACCTAGTCAAGTAATGGTAAGCCGAAACATCCATGATCGGGCGAGGATCACGGCGAGAATCTCGGCACGTATCAAGACAAGATCAGTTAATTAGCCAATCATAGGATTTCTTACTGTATGTAGAATTGTACCATAAGTGGAACTCCTATACTATATAAATGGGGTTTAATAGTTGGTAAAGACATCATATTCACGCAATATAGAGCAATATACTCATTTTCTCTTAAGCTTTCAATACTCTGTTGTGATGTTCATATTTTCTTGTAGAATATCTATTCAGTTCGAAGGCGACCTAGCTCGAGGGCCAAAGCTGTACATCTCATTTGGTTTGCTTTATTTTTCTTTTTAGTCAATTTCTAATATCAATTTAGATATTTTCCCAGTTTGTGCCAAGTGAAATCACGTATCCTTAAAACCACATATAAATTCAATTGTTATCCGTTTTTAGGATAAACAATTTGGCACCAACCGTGGGGATAAGGATAGTAGTGATTTCCTGGTACTAAATTTTGTAACACACACTACTTTATACTTGTTCTTGTGAGTATCTTTGATTCCAGGATTAGCAGGTCGAACTCTCAAGTTTCACCCACATACATTGACAATGGACTTGGTTTCCACGGCGAGAACAATAACATAGTCGCCCCAGGGAACAAACTAACTCCGGTTGACCTCAATGGAGTCCCAGCCGTAGACCCAAGCGACGCTAGTTCTCATATTTCCATTAATGCAAATCTGGCCGTCGACCCCGAGAATAGTGTCTGCAGAGACGTTCGATCAGCCGGTTAGAACGCATAGGGCGAAGAGGAAGGTGAGATGATCCTTCGAGTGATATTCAAAATGTTGCAATCTCAACAAGCTGCAATAGCATAACTCTAAAATCAGAACCACACACCAAGCAGGGTTGAGCCCGAGCCATCATAGGAAGTTGTTCATAGGGCCAAATCGGTACCGAGAAGATCAAATGAAAATGAATCAGGGACCGACCCCACCATTATGAAGATGATCGAGGAGATAACAAAGTGAGTTGAATTGGGGTAAAAGAAGAATAAAGCAAATAATGATAAGGTGGAAACCTATAACCCCAGGGTTGATCAAATATCGGGGGCACCACCGATTTTGAAGGGATTGGATTCAAAGAAGTTTGTGAAAAGGTCCTTCCCCCCTAGAGCGTCTCCTACACCAATTCCTAAGAAGTTTTGCATGCAAGAAATTCCCAAGTATAATGGGACTACTGACCCAAATGAGCATGTCACTTCTTACACATGTGCAATTAAGGGGAACGATTTGGAGGACGATGAGATCGAGTCCGTATTGTTAAAGAAATTTGGGGAGACTCTATCAAAAGGAGCGATGATATGGTACCATAATTTGCTACCCAACTCCATTGATTATTTTGCCATGCTCGCAAACTACTTTGTTAAAGAAGACGTCGGAGACATAAAGGTCGAGACTAGGAAGTTGGACCTCTTCAAGGTAAAGCAGAAAGATAACGAGATGCTTACAGAGTTTGTGTCTCGGTTCCAGATGGAACACATGGATCTACCTCCGGTTGCCAATGATTGGGTCGTTCAAGACTTCACTCAAGGATTGGACGTATGAAGCTCGGTGGCCTCACAACAATTAAAGAAGAACTTGATCGAATACCTAGTTGTCACCTGGGTCGATGTGCATAATCAGTATCAGTCGAAGATTAGGGTCAAAGACGACCAGATGGGAGCTCCTTCCGGTTTTGTTTACCCTATCAGGCCTATCGACAGAGTTAAACGGGATATTGACCGGGAACCACAGTCAAACAGGGATCGTTACTAGCCATACAATTGCGATAAGAGAAACAACGGGCCTGGACGCAACCCCGTTCGAGGTGATAGGAGAAATGATCGAGGTCAGATCTCTCAGGGGATCATGAGCAAGAGTGGTTTCGATAGGAATGTTGAGCCCAAAGAGGAACCATGACTGTTAGAATATAACTTAAACATTGATGCGTCAACTATCATATCAGCCATCAGGCGCATCAAAGACACTAGGTGGCCTCGACCCCTATAGACTGATCTGACCCAGAGAAATCCTAATCAAATGTGAAAGTATCATGGCACCCACGACCATAGAACAAAAGACTGCAGACAACTAAGGGAGGAAGTGTCGTTCCCCCCCTTTTTCCTCCCCTTTCGGACCGGTCAGGGTATTCGACATTATTGGGACAACTCGTTTCCTTTTGAAAAAAAAAGGAAGAGTCGCCACCTAACGATTTTAAGGTGCGTTAGGGCACCTAGTAAGGGTAATTTACAAAAAAATATTGGATAACCAGAGATTGGGTAAGGTCTTGAAATTACTTCAAGGGGAAGGTGTTAGGCACCCCTCAAAATCCACATCTGTGGTTCCCGGCCAAACAAGCTTTGTGAATTTTAAAACAGGTAGCACATAAGTAATAAAAAACACATAGGTGTGAGCATGTGAATTTTACTCGTCATATCGTCCTATAAAAATCCCAATAAATCAATTAATTTTATAAAATATTGACTGACTTTTCAATAATTAATTGGGAATTATTCGCGTTGCTGGCATATCCATAATTCATCTGTCGAGATCATTGAAATTCTGCATTACGAATTTGTTGGTCGTAATCAGTTAAATGATAGACAAAAGACGAGTATTTAACGTAATGTAGTTTTAGTAACTAATTACTATAAAAAATTAATCATCTTATTCGATTAAATCCTAGATTTAATTAAAATATAATTGGTTGNGTTAAATGATACAAATGACGAGTATTTAACGTAATGTAGTTTTTAATAACTAATTACTATAAAAATTAATCATTTTATTCGATAAATCATAGATTTAATTAAAAATATAATTGGTTGTTGTATTCTTAATTAATATGTAAATATATATGAAAATAAGGTTTGAAATTAATTGCTACATTTTTATTAGTTTAGAGTTTAATTTAATTAGAAAAATTAAGTTAATTAACTAAAGGAAAATCGGACCTGGGCCAAGAAACACCCAGGCCCAAAACCAATCCCTTGAAGATAAACAACCCAGCCCAAACCCTTAACCCGGCCTGCTCCCATTAAAAGCCAAAACGACACCGTTTCACCCCCACTAAACCCCAGTCGTTGGATCATTTCGATCCAACGGCTCCGAACCCCACACCCCTCTAGTATATCTATGTCCTAAACAAACCCCACCCCCTCATTAGAAGTCTTACACCCCCTCCCCCTTTCGTCTGTTCTCTCTCTTTAAAGAAAACCCTAGCCGCCTAGGTTCCCCATCCTCCTCCGCCGACCGGAAATCGCCTCCGGTGGCGGATGACTTTCAAAACATCCCCAAACTCTCACCCTACAGTCTTCTCCTCCTCCTCAATCACCCCACGCCTTCAATTTATCCAAAAACTCACTCGAAATCAACGAATTTCAGATCTAAAATCTGAAAACCCTAGCCGCCTCTAAAACCCCAACCCTAACTTTTCACC
>ML415659.1:0-13681 GCA_005239525.1 Nicotiana knightiana | reverse complement strand
TTAAGATGTAGTTTCTGCATAGGAAATCAGAGTGTTTCCATGCTTCAATTACCACAAATCGTTCAGCCTCAGGAGTATCTTCTCCCACAATTGGAACATCCTCCTTGATGAATCGTTGCAGGCTTTAGTGTAGTTAGATAGAATAGCATCTTCATTTGCCAACGTTTGAAGTCTGTACCGAAAAAATTTTCGGGTTTTTCTGCCGGTGCCATTGTATGTGCTGGTCTTGACGAAGCAGCAGCACTCGATGAAGCACCCGTTCAGCAGCATTTTCATTAATTTGGTTTTCATTCGTCATGTTTCTGTAGAGCTGGAAACAAACATAACTTTGTTAAATTAGTGAAGTTTTGATATCTTCAAAATGAATACCAAACCAAACATACAACACGTAACAATGGTGAAGTTTTTATATACCTCATACCCGTACGTTTATTATTCTGGTAAAATTTTGATATACTTTAAATCAGACAGAATAGATATTGGAGTAGAAATCACAAAGGCTTTAGTCTCCAAACCAGTATACAAAATATAGATAACAGTTCAATATAAATTTCAACACAGAAATGTTAAATAAAATTCCTTAAGCTTGTTGTCGATATTGTGTTAAAATAGAAATTAGAAAACTGTTAGAAGAAACAGAAAATCTGTAAATGATATGACGTATTCCGAGTCCACAATTTCCTTGTGCGTCATTAAGGAATTTTAACCCCCTCACAAGTTGCCAAGGTAATGGATTAAATCCTCCCATGATGAAACGGAATAAACCTTCCTACAACAGTGGCAATACAAATTGCAGGATACCCACGAACTCAAAGAACGGAGCAAAATCACACTTACGAATTTGAGAGAGAGATTGCGAAATAGAATGCAGTACTTTTCAGAAGGAAATTCTGTATTTTCAGTTAGTGAAAAGGAAGCCATGCCTCGGAATTTATAGGCAGTGTGATGACTGTTCAGGAAGAGGTATCTGTTCAGGAGGGAAAGGTTGTGTTTGGATTATACGTTTCAGTTAATTCCGTTAATGAACTGACTGACACTTAATTAATTCTTAAATAATTAATTAAATAACTTTTGTCCAAAAATAATCTTATCGATCGATCATTTGACAAATCCGAAGCCGAAGCCGAGCGACGACGACGCGAGGGTTCATTCTCTTCAACTCCTTTTAAGAGATCTAAGAAGTGATTCTATATTTATACACACAAGTGTAGTTGTCTTTCACCAATGTGGTACAAAGTTCATGACAAAGCTCACTTGATTCAGATTTTCATTTTCCTTCATTTTATTTCCCACCATGCCCAACATAATCAACTTTAAACTGAAAAGAGCTTCATTTTTTGCGTTTTGATCGAAATTTATTCAAAGAATATATTTCCAAATTCTTTTCGTGTATGTTATTTTTGCAACAAGAGAAAATGAAATCTTTTCATGCTTTTCAAATTCAGTTTTTCAACATTAGCACACAAAAAAATAATTTAAAAAAACAAAACAAAAAGAAGTGCAAATTCTATATTTGCATAGGATGCGAAATTTAATTGAGCGACAGAATACAACAAAAAAGCAGACTACATTTGTCGCTATTATACTGACAACGGGGACAGCTGGCGCTCTACGTTTCGCATTGTGAAGGTAATTGGGCTTAGTAGCTTACAGTGGGCCATGGGCTCACTAATAAAGGCCCACACAACAGTCCAAAACGGTCCAACAGTCGACTGGAATTGACAGAAGCAAGAAAAGCGCATGCTGTCCACCCCGTAGCGTCGTACAGCACCAACCGCTCCTTCAAAAACTCATAAGGGTTTTGGGTTTTTCATTGGAAAAACATTTCTCCGGTTAAAAAAAAAAGATGGTGAATCCGAGGTGCTATTTGGACATAAGCATTGGCGGAGAGCTTGAAGGAAGAATGGTGATTGAGCTTTATAAAGACATTGTCCCTAAAACCGCTGAAAATTTCAGGGCTCTTTGTACTGGAGAGAAGGGCATTGGCCCTCACACTGGTGTCCCTCTCCATTTTAAGGTTCTCATTCTGTTTTTCCATTTTCCTACACGTATAAAGTTTCTACAAGCTAATAATACATATTGTTACGCATTTGCTTTTCTTATTTTTCCTTATCACGCAAATAATTGAGTATTAGAATGAAACGGGCCTAATGGAGGATGCATATCGTCAATGCCAACTAGTGGAGGAATTATAGGAGTAATGGTTGTTTTTATTGTGTGAGTTTCAGCATTTTGGCTGTTCTGTTTGTTCCCATTCTTTCAGTTCCCTATTTTGTGTTTTTTATGTTAGTTATGTTGTTGGTAAGTACGCGGCATGTAATTATATTCTGAGAGTTGACATTGATTTGACTTTAATACTGTATTATTTTACTTAAAAATAGCAGTTTGCTGCACTCCGTGTTGGGGGGAGGAGGTAGAGTACTAGTTATGTGTTACCCTGTAGCTTTGGCTTTGACTTTGTATATGTTTTAAAAATCCACTAAATAAATACAACTTATAGATATTGAACCCTTTAAATTAGATGTGTTGTGGTAGAATTTCATACTCGAAACCCTAAAGTTCAAATCTTGGATTCGCTTCTGTTTGTTTTTTGAATTAATCGTGTCTTAAACTCTCATCTTCTCGTGCAAGTAGGGCTCGGAGCTTTTGTTTTGTTCTTTTGTTTCTCAGCGTATACAGTTCTACATTTCTACAAGGGAGGAATAGTGTGTATGAATTTACTAGTTAGCCTAGGAAAAAAAATAAAGGAGAATGGGGCTCATCACGCAACTTCATGGATTGTTAATCAAGATGCTCAAGTGCCCGCGAATAATAAATACATGAAAAGGAGGAAAGTAAGTCTGGTTGCACCTATGTGAAACGGGCTCACCTTTGCTGGTGATTGGATCGTCGTCCGTCAGTTCATGGCAAACTTTCAAATGCCAGTGATGATATAATTGCAGGGAATCAGACTTCAATGTGAGAATAACACTTAACAGTTCCAATGTCGCAGAAAGAAATATGGGTGGACTTTCTGGAATTATTTGAACTTCTGATGCCACTGTCTAGGTTACTTAATGTTTTATCCTATTTAAATGGTTTTTCTGGTGACCCCAATAATTTGATTCTCTACATGTGATTTTCCATTTTAACCTTTCTGTCTAGCTTTTTCTTTTCCAGTTTTTTTATTGTTGTTTGCTTCTTATGCAGGGTTCTTGCTTTCATCTTGTCATTAGAGGTTTTATGTTACAAGGTGGGGATATATCTGCTGGAGATGGCACTGGTGGGGAATCAATTTATGGCTTGACATTTGAAGATGAAAATTTTAAACTCAAACATGAAAGAAAAGGGATGCTTTCTATGGCAAATTCTGGTCCAAATAAAAATGGCTCTCAATTTTTCATCACCTCTTCTCAAGCACATCATCTAGATGGAAAGCATGTTGTGTTTGGAAGAGTAATTAGGGGTTTGGGGATGATTCGTGCAATTGAGTATGTTAAAACAAATGAAAATAATTTTCCTGACCTTCCTGTGGTAATAGAGGATTGTGGAGAAATTCCAGAGGGAGCCGATGATGGCACAACTAACTTCTTTAAAGATGGTGACACTTACCCTGATTGGCCAATAGATCTTGACGTAAAACCAGATGAAGTTGCTTGGTGGATAACTGCTGTTGACTGTATCAAAGCCTTTGGCAATGAACATTACAAGGTACTCCTAGTTTAACATATGTTTCTTGTTTGTTTCAAGTGTACATTGTGTTGTTGTATAAGTTCATACAGATATGTTTTCAAAACTAGCTATAATTGATAGCTTGTTCTTAACAAGTAATAAGATCTATTGTAAAAGAAAAAACTAAAGAAACTAAGAGAGGGGGAGAAAGAGACAGAGAAAGCTCAATGTGACACCATTTCTTCTCTACTTTTGTGTAATTTTTTCCAAGGGGTAATCGAAACCTGGACTTGGATGCTCATTTTTTCTATTTCAAAATGAGATTGTCACATCATATTTTTCATTGACAGAAGGAAGATTATAAGATGGCTATCAGAAAGTACAGGAAGGCTGTCCGTTATACCGACTTATGCTGGGATAAGGAAGACATTGATGAAGGTGAACTGTCTAATTGCAGCTATAGATGACTGTCTGATTTGCTTTTCTTCAAATGTTTTGAGCTTCTCATGATTAGACCATCTGTCTGAGGGGATTATTTGCTTCATTGTGCAGCAAAAAGCGAGTATTTGAGGAAGACAAAGTCCCAGATACTTGCAAACAGTTCTGTAAGTTCTTCTAAATTATCTTGCAACTATGTGATGTTACTTACTGGTTTTCTTATCTTTAGAAGCTTGTAGGCCTTAATAGGACTTTCAGTTACTAGTATAAGAACTAGTCCTTTTATTAGCATTATTGTTATTATGGTAAGAGCATAACCTGAGGATGTAACCTTCCTAAAGAAATCAGCTTTCTTCATACTTAATATCACTTCTGTATACACACACACACATATACAGGCACATATATAAAAGGAAAACTCTGTTTTAGTCTACACATTTTGGCCATCAATATCTATATGCATTGAAGAACACTAAAACATTCCCATTAGTTGGTTAGATATCTTTGAAATGCCTTGAAGTTCTTCATTGTGGATTATAAATACTATGGTCTTCTAACTTCTTTATTTTCCACTTACTGTTGATATTCAGACTGATTGAATATAAATATTCAGACTTTGATCTTGATTTTGGACTATGTAGCTTATACTTTCGTCTTGCTCAGCCTATTCATGTTCACGTTCTTGTTCAGGCCTGTAAGCTGAAGTTAGGAGACCTAGCTGGAGCATTGTTGGACGCTGATGTTGCTATTTATGATGGAGGAGACAATGTCAAAGCTTTTTACCGCCAAGGCCAGGTTGGAATGATTTATAAAATGTAGTCCAAGCGGCTAGATTTCCTGAAGGAAAGAAAGCTTGACTTGATTTGTAAAAGAAAAGAGAACAGTGAATGTATATGCACGACAACAATATTATGATAATAGCCACCTCTTAACATCATTCTCCTCAGTGATCTTAGAAGTCTGAGTGTAGTGAACAACTTACGATGTACTTCCATAGGGCTGAACCAACTTCTTTTTCTTTTGCATTGGATTTGTCCAACCAACCTTCTATTTCTTCCGAGATGGAAATGACTTTCTTCTTTCATGAGGAAGGTTAGTAGGCTTCACTAGGAAACGAGCTTTGAACCATAAGTCCCTTTTTCAAGCTTGTCTCGCATTTTGTTAGTTCCTTTAGTGTTGGAATTTCACTTAGCTCCGTAAATTTAATATGGTTTAGAGATATTGGAGCATAATTAGTACATTCGCTTCTCTGAACTGCCAAATACAGGTACTGTTCCAGGCAACTGCATGTTCTGCCTCCTCATCTAGTCCATCAAACAGAACTTAGGCTTATCGTCAAAATTCAATTTAACACCAAATTTGGCATAAATCCAATCTGACACTAATGCTCATTTTTGTTATCAAGCATTCTTGTGTACTTCTATATTCAGGAGAAATGTTAGATCATAGCAAAATATTCTTTCTACTGCTTTCCTTACTCGATGGTGTATGATTACTGATTCAGTTCTACCTTAATGTCTTCATGCTTTACTGCGTGGGGTATTATACATATCCAAAACTTTGAAGCATCATTTGCTTTATTTCAGGCATATATGGCAATGAATGCTGTAGATGCAGCAGCTGAAAGTTTTAAGAAGGCCCTGCAGTTAGAGCCAAACAATGGTTAGTGACATTCAATTTCATTTTTGACTTTTTAAGGGAAAAAACTCTGGCTTTGAAGTACAAAGAGTATTTTGCTACTGTGATTAATGTATGTATTGTCATTCCTTTTTACTTTCTTCTGTGTTATTTCTTGTCTACTTGTGCATCTGTATATTCTATGTTGTATTAGATGATTCTCTAGGAGCCAAACAAGGTTGCAGTCTTTAGCTGTGAATCTCAGGTTCAGCAAGTTGGATATCCAGACATGCTTATAAGTCCTTTACATCCCACAAAGAAACTATTAATCCATACAAGGAGAAGTAGGAGTTGAAAAAGTGTCTTCAGTATGGTTTGCCTAAACTGATTAATTTAAGAGCCTTAAAGATATTTGTAGATTCTTCACATTAAACTCTGTTTGACCGGTTAGATTTTGTATGACAGAAATATATTTCACCTCTGACTAACTGGTCTTGGTGTATATCCTTGAGTATCAATCCTGAGAAAGTATCATCCTTATTTCTTATTCTTACTTTCAGGGGGCATAAAGAAGGAGCTGGCTGCTGCAAAGAAGAAGGTTAGTCAGTATCAGATCAAACTATTTAATGCAACATCTTCACTTTCTTTTGCAATTTCAAGTATGTGAACACAAATACACATTTTCTAATTTGTTAACAATTATAACAGATTGCTCAAAAACTAGACCAGGAGAAGAAGGGCTATGCTAAAATGTTTCAGTAAAATTTCCAGCGGTATGCTGAATTCCTTCCTCAAACCTCAACCTGATCAATTTGAAATCGTTACCCAAAATTAATGTTTTGAGATATCAAATGCCGTCTGCTAATACTTGTTAGTTAAATCTTTTGGCACAGATCATGATAGACATATAGTGGTGCAGGTTGCCAACTTACCAGCCTCAAACAGCCAGAATCAGGTATTTGCCTCTGCTGTGCTACTCGCTAGCTATTAGCAAATTTGTTTTACCATTACTACTGCTGGTGCTCCCACTTCATCTCTATTTAGGCTATCACATCCATCATATTAGGGACAGAAATTTTTAATTCTTAGTTTGTACTCCCTCTGTTTCAATTTATGTGTTGTACTTTCAATTTTAGTCCGTTTCAAAAGGAATATCACTTTCTATAACTAGTAACTCCTTAATTTCAACATCTCACATATCATGTTTAAGACCACAAAATTCAAATGGCTTTTGGTACATTATACGCATTAAGACCATAAAATTCTAAAGTGTCCTTTACTTTATTAAACTTCATGTCTTATCAAACTAAGACATAAAATGAACAGAGGGACTAATAGAAACTTTGGTACATCCATCTTTTTTATATCCTTAACTCTCATTGATCTTTGTTCTCTAAATTTGGAGTTATTGCAGGGTTTTCTCATGGAGTACAAATCTAACTGTGGTGAATCAAAGCTTGAGCGGATTTCTGACTTGACTTTTAATGCTGCTAGTGGGATTTTTTATTTTTGAATACAAAAATATAGCACTGCATATACGTCAACGTGTTTTGTACAGAAAGGAAAGTCAATTTAATGCAAGAAAATCTTTCCATTTTAATACAGAAATATGGATGTTTGGATGACCCCAATAAAAGACCTTTCGTCTCAGCTTACTTCTTGAATATTTTTAACCTCTTGATGTGCATTATATCTGGTACAAAGTCAGTTTCCTAGATTTCTCACTGTTATTTTTGGAACATTACTCTTATCTAGGTTCACTTTATATCATCCTATGGATTTACTAGGAGGTGCAATTCAATTATGCATGAATAATTGGCACCTCCTTTAAAAGGACAACTTGGTGCACTAGCTCCTGCTATGTGCAGAGTCCGTGAAAAGGCTGGACCAGATTAAGCCTATATGACACCTCACTATGTGGGCCGAAAAATTAGTTTTGCAGCAAGGAGGTATAGTCTTTTCACAACAATTGATAGGAGGTTGTGGGAAAAAATAGAACAATTATAGTATAAATTTATTTCCCTGTTGGAAGGTTAATTTATTTTGATTTTACAACATGGCCTACTATGTAGGCACTTAACAACTGAAGGTAAAAGAATATTTGTATAATGAATATTTTACTCGTTCTACGAATTGTATGACAAATCCTAAGAGTATATTTCCCCGTCAGGACAAATATGCACTTTCTAGTTGTTTATTCTGAGTTTCCTTTCTTCTGAAAGCAATTGAGCGAAACGGACTATAGCAGCTTCGTTAGTGCCCTCCGCAACAACTGTTTCGTATCGGCCTGTTTCTAAGTTGACCCTTGACACTGGCTTCTTCAATAGATCATTACCAATTTGTACAAGTGTCTCCATGTTTTGTATGGTTGCAATATCCATAGATGCAGCCTCTCCAGTCAAATTGTCGTCCTGTACCATTTCAAACTCAAATAATCAACAAAATGAATGTATTTGGTGGTACGGGCTATCCAAAGTTTAAACTTGATGTGTTTAACGTTTATATTATTACCACTGAATCCATCACTCTATTAGTATTATGATTTCAAAGTTTAATATTTCTTTACATCTTAATGATATATAATGTGTCCAAAATAATGGATTCACTTGAACCCATTATTTATATACTCAATCTGTCTCTTTCAAGTGGCATGGTTGAGGTCAGGGGCAGATCAACCTTGTGACCTACGGGTCAAATGAACCCAGTAGCTTTTGTCCAAAAAGTGTAAATGTGTTTGAAAAATACATAAATATTTGAATGTGACTCAGTTACTATTAAAAATATATTATAGTAATAATGATCAAGAAAGTGGATGTACGTCGACGGACAATAGGAAAAGACTTTAGTTTCAAGTCAAGGCATTGTTACCTGAATCCTGATGTAGTTTTTCTCACTGCCATGAGTCTGAAACATGGTGGAAACGTGAATGTCTACCATATCAGCACTAGAATCAGCATAAACATCTATCAATGGGGTGGCACCATTGTTATAGATCCAACCTAGCATTCCCCACCTGGAAGCTATTGTAGCATTGTACTTCTCTTCGTGCTTTCCTGTACCCGTGCCCAATGACAAAACCAACATTTTCGTGCAGTCCATTTTTTCCATATCCTCGTATTGAAAGTTGCCCGTCATTATTTGTTTTGAAATGTGTGTTATTGCCATCAGAGTCTAGGAAAGAGTATGGGTGTCAATACTGATATTTCATAAATACCTAACATATAAAGTTTATCGCACTGACAATATATAAGTAAGTAGAAAATAAAGAAAATGGTTTCTTATAATGCACTAATATAACAAACAATATACTCAGTATATTCCGGGTCCGAAGAGGATAGTGTGTACGCAGTTCTTACCCCTACCTTGTGAAGATAGAGAAGTTGTTTCCGGCAGTGACTGCCAGGGATTTCTCCAAGGGTGTTTAAACTTGAAAGAAGTCAAAAAATTCCCGACAAAGAGTTTTCAATATATGTTATATACCTCTAAAATCTACTACTTATTTTACCTATATATAAAGACGGTAGCTTCACCCGTGGTTTCCGGAAGACCGTCAGCCCAATAAAGTAAAACTACAGCACTAATAAGCTAAAACTAATTACAATTGCTTATATTAGAAATTGATTTTAAGATATACAGTTGGTTATACTCACTGGATTATTTGCAGCTACACCTCCATCGACAAGATCAAACGTACGTATTTTCCCTTCAGCATCCTTGGTCTCAAAATAGTGTACTGGAAAATAAGTGGGTGCAGCCGAGGTACTAAGGCAAATGTCTGACAATTGAGCATCCTTAGATATATTTGCTTTTGCCTATAAACAAAATTGAATAAATTATATATAGGATATCCATCATTTTCATTAAGCAAAAAAAAAAAAAAATATTAAAAGAATATTGTTAGGTAAAGTGGTGGAAATTTACATCAGCGGTACTGAAGATAATTGGTTGAAGGCGTTTGATATCAAAAGTTGGTATGATTGAATTAGTCAATGTCTGCTTCATAGTAAGATTGCCTAATATTGAATTAATAATTGATCTCAAGTACTTGCCATCATACTTTGGTCCCCCAAACAAATTTGTAACCCTCCTCACGAAGCTATTACGCCTGAATTATAAACAAACAATTTCCTTCAGTATGAATTAAGCAAAAGAGAAAAAGGAAAGAACTCAACCCTAGGTCATTATATTTACACTGTTTTTAACCTGCTTTGAGGAAATATTTGAGGGCCGTGTTCCATATAGAAATTGGAAATGTCTTTTGCTTGATATAAGGGGCGGTTGTCTTTGTTAGGAGCAGTAAGCATAGTAGTAATTAATCCACCTGTGCTTGTTCCTGCTACCACGTCAAAATAATCTGCAACTCTTGCGTTTGGTCCATCCAATTCCTAGTTAAGCATATACAGATAAAGTTATATATATATATATATATATATATAAGAAGAAAGTAATCTACAACTTCTTCTATTTTAGTTTATGTATGACATTTTGTCCTTTTTAGTCTGTTTAAAAATTAAAATAGGACAATCTTTTTTCTTTATTTTAAAGACTTGTATTTAAGTTGAAAGTACTTGTTATTTTAACTTGTTATAACTATTGAAATGTCCTGACACATGTCACAAGTTTTAATTGAAGTGAACTTTTGGTACGTGTTAATAAATGTCTTTCTTTCTTTTTAGAAATTAGAATACATTTAATGAGGGGGTGTTATTTAGATTTGTTAGAAATAATATAAGGAGGTTGTATATAAAATTTGAAGTTATTTAATGGAGATTTGGACTAGTTTTGAACAAGAATTGTAATTGAAAATCATGAAAGAAGTTCGTCTACAGACTCTTGTATAAAGGTGTATACTAGTGTATAAGATGTGTTTATACACTATTATACAAGATTATAAATGATTATTCAAAGAACTGACTTCGTCTTCCTCCTTGCGTCATTTCTGAAATTATATAAGTACCTGAAGTTTGGATTCAAGGAAGGCAAGAACGGTGCCAGGAATAATGCCTCTAATTCCACCTCCATCAACGCTCAAAACTGTTACCATCTTTCCTTTGGTAGCAGCAAAAGCCATTGGAGGTTGTAAAACTAATACTAACAAACTCATTAATGCTGCAGCTACAAGAGCCATTCTCCCCATGTTCAGTTATCTAATAAAAAGTTTACTGTGTGTATTTGGTATGTGAAAGAAAGAGGGAGAATGGTGTATATATGTGTTAAAAAGAAAGAAGCAAACTTAGTATTTATAATCGCTCATTGCCTCTCTTGGCTGCTCAACATTTGCTAGTGACTTTATCAAAGTCGTTTGTCCCGAATTTGAACGACTTTTGGTGGAATTCACATAATGAGTCTCATGACTCTTATCTCTAGTTTGAACTCTTGGGGAATTTTCAAATCTGTTATTTCATCGTCGTTTATGTCGTTGTATTTGCTTTTAATCAAAGCTTTCACATTATTCCGACGGGACACGTGGGAACATGAAATTGGAAACCAATGCGTGGAACATATTAATCTGACTTAATTAATATAGGGAGAAATATTATACTTTTCTTATTCCAAGAACAACTTATATTGGAAAAGTAACGACCCTATTGATTCTTTTTTTTTTATTAGGCTACAATGTTTTTGTTTTTATTTTTCAGCATGTTATGAAAACCTTGTGACACAAACATGCAGTTCACTTTATTATATAAGAACTATTTTATCTTCTTGAGCAATATATTATATATGTTGTGATTTAATTAGTATTATATGTATTGTTCATGATGAATTACAGGTTGGTAAACGAGTCTCTTTTGGAAAGTTTGTTGGAATACACATATCCCACTTACTTCCTTTACTTTGTGAATCTTCCACGTATTTTAATACTATGCGATAAATTTCGGATTAATTATTATATCCATATTAAAATATAGAGCATGGTCGCCCATGAGCTATTTAATATAAATTCAATTTGACTCCATTAACTTTCGTGGTCTAATTTTTTTTTAATTCATTCCACGCGGCAAACAATAAGAAAGAGGGTTCAGAACGTTCCAAACAAGTGGTAGCCCTCCAGACTTGAACTTTACAGCATCTAAAAAGACAATCTCTGTGTGAAACGAAGGAATAGACCAAGAATTTTCATTCACAAATCATACTAATAACTAATTGACCTTACGCTTTGACTGCTAACAATTGCAAATGACAATGCATAAACGTCATTGGCATATTGAACATAAATAATTATGCATAAAATGTCAAGTTCTCTTTTGGATTTGGATAATTCGTACTCTTTATCTTTGTTGGACATATCCAAATGATCAAACGACGCCATCGACCGCTTGACATTACGCATAATTCTTAGCTGATCGATCTAACCAATGACACTACTAAAAATTCGAGAAAAAATAACCATAAAAAGCGACCAAAGTTGGTCCCTAAATAGTGAAAAGCGACCAAAATACGTCCAAACAGGCTTGGACGCTATTTTGCTGGTCCCTTTACCATAGAGACCAAAGTTGGTCGCTAATTAGCGACCAACTTTGGTCTCTATGTTAAATTGACCAAATATTCCGGGTATAAAAAAAAGAGACCAACTTTGGTCGCTATATTATTTTAATAATATAAATTTAGCGACCAAATTTGGTCTCTATTTTTAAATTACGTTATTTATTTATTTATTTATTATTATACAAAATATAGCGACCAACTTTGGTCTGTAAATAAAATATAATATTTTAAAATCTGAAAGCGACCACAGTTGGTCGCTTTTTTATTAATTTATTTAATTTGTTTTAAACAAAAGCGACCACAATTGGTTGTTAATTTCCAGAAAAAATAATTTTTTTACTAATTTATTTAATTTGTTTTAAACCAAAGCGACCACAATTGGTCGCTAATTTCCAGAAAAATATTTTTTTTAATAACATAGCGACCAAAGTTGGTCGTTATTCTAGAAATCTGGGTTAGTTAGCGACCACCTTTGGTCGCTATTCTGGAAATCTGGGTTTAATAGCGACCAACTTTGGTCGCTTTTCTGGGTTTTATTTTGGTAGAAACTGCCTATTTTGGCAGCCACACCACCTGTCAGCATACCAAATCCTATTACAACAACAACAACAACAATACTAACACAACAACAACAATAATACTAACACAACGACAATACGAACTAACAATACAACAACAACAACAACAACAACATTAAAACCAATATTAAAACCAACATTAAAACCAACAACGTACAAAGTTCATTAGAACTAACACATTTAACTAACAAAGTTCTATTGTCTAGNAACTAAGTTAACACTTATTACAAGCCCATTCCAAAACGGACCAAAGTTCTATTGTCTAGTTCAAAGTATATAAAAGTACTCAATGACTGTTTCATTCAATATAATTATCACCGTCTGATGAATCTTCATTATCAAGACGGTAATAAGAAGGGTCATTTCGTGGTGGACGAGAAGAACGATCACAGGGAGGACGGGAGGAACTAACACGGGGAGGACGGAAGGAACGCTCACGTTCAAGTTGAGCCTCTGGCGATGGCTCGCGAGACCTGGGAATCGGAAAAGCTCCAGAAGCTAGGAGAGATTTAAGCTGAGTTTGCATACCTTCGTACTGAGCTTGCATGCCTTGGTACTGGGCTTGCATGCTAACGTACTGAGCATCTCTAAGCCTTTCTCATTCCTTGGATGCTTCTAGCTCGTTTGTGAGCTTTGTCACAGTCTCCCATATAGAGAAGGGGCTCTCCCCATCAAGTTGCTCGGCTTGCGAGGAAGTTCCTATTCCTTGCATTCCACAGTGATAACGGTGGAACTTCTTATTAGGAAGCCCGTATACCTTCCTATATTTTGTACCACCAGCTGCCTGCATCCATAGTCTTTCTGCATCCTCCTCCGAAATATGGATTGGCTCGCCCGACTCATCCGGTGGCTGACTGCGTATGAATTCCTCCATGTCAACTCTGAAGCGATCCTATAAGAAATTTTTT